>CM071934.1:70541340-70822729 GCA_016081115.2 Rehmannia glutinosa | reverse complement strand
CTTTCATCTTTTAAGCAAAGTTATTATCATGGAAGCAAACCTAACTCGTATTCCAATATTTACTGTGGAAGAGTTTGATGACTGGAAAATTCGTATGCAGGCTCATCTATCCGCTTTACATGATGAAATGTGGCTTGTGATAAAGGACGGGCCACTGCAAATATACAAAGTCAACACTGTTGCAAGAGCAGCACCTGCAGCTGAAGGAGAGGCTGCTGAAGATAGACCAGCCATGGTTGAAAAACCACGGACTGAATGGACAAATGAATATCGAAAGAATATAACCTGGACAATGTGTCCAAGGATATACTCTACAAGCCGTTGGACAATCAGCCAAAGAAATCTAGGAAAAGTTAACCCTGATTTGTGAAGGATCGGAACATATTAAGGAGAATAAACTAAAAACTAACTGTTGCTGTTCAAAATTTTGAAAATTTTAAAATGCTTGCAGGTGAAACTCTGGATCAGCTGGATGCCAGATTTACAGAGACAACAAATGATCTTTCAGCTCTTGGGAAAGAATACACACAGAAGGATGTGTATGAAGATATTAAGAGCCATCCCAGCTGAATGGGAAATGAAGGTCATGGCCCTGAGACATTCAATGGACCTCTCAAAAACATCCAATTATGAGCTATTCTTAGACCTCAAAGCTTATGAGATTAAGCTGAGAAGAAAAAAGCAAGACGAAATGGTTGTACCAAAGACAGTTGCACTATTGGCCAGGGATGGGAAAAGAGCTGAGCTTAAGGAGACCATTGACCAGGAGGAGATTGCCCTCATGTTAAAGAGATTCAACAAGTTCTTTAATAAAAACTACAAAAGAAACAAGGGTGAGACCTCCATAAGACATTCAAGACCCTCCAAAGCAAGGAGGATAAGCGCCAAGAGAGTTGAAAATCGAGAGTCATAATCAAAGGACCGACAGCCGATCGAGAGTTGAGAACCCGTGTTGGAATTGCGATAACCAGGACATTTTTTTGGGATTGTTTCTATCCACCACACTAAGTATAGAACGAGGAAGAAAGAAAAGTCTTCAGGAAAGAAGACAGAAAAGAAAGAAAGCCATGTTGGTGTTGAGATCGACCGAGATGCAAAGTGCAGGCAAGCAAGAGACTCAGATAGTAGTGAAGCTGACTACTCAAGTGACATAGAGGAAGACGCCTTGATCTGCCTCATGGCCAAAGAACAAGATCAATAAGATCAAGAAGATGAGGTACACTCTAACTCATCACATTCTGATTCAGGTGATAGTGACTGTGATACACACACTTCATCACCCACAGATATTTATGATTCATTAGGCAAAATGATGAAAGATTTTGAGCACATTAAAACCTCTCACATAATTTTAAATGAGAAAAACAGCCAGCCTAAAAGCCAAAACTCATAGCTGACAAATGAGTTGAGTACTCTGAGTCACATAGCTGATGAGAACTCTAAGCTGGAGGCTGAAAATGCAAAGATCTTAGTAGAGTTAGCTGCTACGGAAAAGAGGGAAAAAGATCTCAATAATGTGATTGCCTCATTTACAAAAGCATCCAAATCATTGGATGAACTTATTATGAGTCAAAAAGAATGTGGAGACAAGATGGACATAGGATTTAATTCCTTTGTGCATAGTCAAACTCCAAGAGTGATTTTGGAAAAAGGATCTTCAAGTAATGAAGGATTCCAAAAACCCAAAACACCAAATGTTGCACCCACATTTACTCCAAAGTATAATCACAATCATACTGGCCTTGGTTACAAAGGAAATGGAAAGAAGCCAGTAGAGTATGCTAAAAGGACAGCTGAGAAGAAATTCAGATAGGTCCCTCAGCAGACTCCAAACAGAAAATACTCTTTAAGAGGCAAACAGAGCTACCAAAAACCCCATAAATTTTATCAAAGAAAATACATATGATGGGAATGGTAGAAACTATCCAAACCAAGCTGATTGGAAATGTGAAACACCAACAAAGACCTATGGGATACAAACCAAAATAGCAAAGACCTCAAACTCATCGAAGGTCATTCCCAATGCCAAAGAGCTACTATCAGCATACATATGCATCCAAGCACTACACTCAGAAATTTCATAACTATCCCAAGAAAGCAATTGCTAAAAAACACACACAGGCATACAGACAAAAGAGACAGTTGTATGATCCTTAAAACCCCTAAGCAATTTGCTAATGTGCATTATGATTATAGTACTGATAGATGGCAACCTCTCAGAGTCAGATCATCTGGCTATAGGTTGATTGAGCATTTTATAGCACTAACCCCCCAGGACCCAGACAAGTATGGGTACCTAAAAATTGATTTCCTTGATTGCAGGTTCAAGGAACAGCTGAGTGCCAAGGAACCTGGTACATGGATAGTGGTTGTTCCAGACATATGACAGGGAACAAGAAAAATCTGCCAAGATTCAAGGAGATTAGAGGTGCTAAAGTTATATTTGGAGAAAATGAAGCTCCTAGGGGAGATCAAAGGCACAGGCTGCATCAAGAAATATGGATTGGAGATCACAGATGTTGCTTATGTTGAAGGCCTCAACTTCAACCTGTTAAGCATCAGCCAACTCTATGACAAGGGGCTACAATGTAGGATTCAACATGGGGATATGCCAGATCAAAGATGTTGAGGCAAATGTAATAGTGATGCAAGGAACAAGACAAAATAATATGTATGCAGTAGATTGGTCTACTGCTACACCAAGCACATGTTTGCTAGCAAGGAGTACAGCCGAACCAAGTTGGTTGTGGCATAAGAAGCTGAGTTACTTAAATTTCAAGAAAATCAACAAGCTTGTAAGGAGTCATCTTGTAGAGGTATTGCCAGACTCAGTGTACAAAAAGGAAAGTATATGTGATGCATGCCAGATGGGAAAGAAAATCAAATCATCATTCAAGGATAAGCCAAGTCCTTCTTCAACAAGAATATTGCATCTGTTGCATATGGATTTATTTGGTCCAGTCAAGCCAGCTAGCATCAGTGAAAAGAAATACACTTTAGTGGTGGTGGATGACTATTTAAGATATACATGGACAATTTTCATGTGTAAAAAGAAGAAACACAACGAGAAGATACCTCGGTTTGATGAGAAGAGTTCAAAATGAGAAGAGTCAAACCATTATAAAGATAAGATCTAACAGGGGAACTGAGTTTATCAATGGGATAATAACTCAGTATTGTGTTGAAAATGGTATTGCTCATGAATTATATGTAGCAAGGACTCCACAGTAGAATGGAGTAGCAGAAAGAAGGAATGAACTCTCAGGAAGGCTCAAGCAGGACCATGTTAGGCAAGCAGGTCGCTTAAAAGATTTTGGGCTGAAGCTATCAACATTGCATGATATACTCAAAATAGATGCATGATTAATAGACAGCTGACAGTAAGTGGTTGGAATGCACCTAAGAATGCAAGTAAGGTATGAAATTTTCTAGGTCTAGCTGGCTATTATGGAAGATCCATCGAGGGATTCTTGAGGATAGCCACTAAAACATGCATTGCCATTGAGGATCCAAACGCGCATCTGGCACAATTTTTAGAAATGTGCGACACTATTAAGATTAATGGTGTTTTTGAGGATATCATTTGATGCCGCCTTTTTGCATTCTTTGTGCGTGATAAGGCTAAGGGATGGTTATGCTCTGTAACACCACCAGCAGATTGGGCTAAACTAAGTCAGCGGTTTTTTGCCAAATACTTTCCCCCTAGTAAAATGCTGCAATTGAAATTTGAAATCGCCAAATTTAGGCAGCTAGATTCAGAGCCACTATATAAGGAATGGGATAGATTTCGAGAATTTCTAAGAAAGTGCCCTCAAGATGGATATTCCGACTGCCAATAGGTCCAGTATTTTTATAATGGTTTGAGTGGCAACACGAGAACGATAATAGATGTTGCATCTGGGGGTGCACTGCTAAGGAAATATCCAGAAGAGGCACTAGAACAATTAGAGGAGATGGCAAATTATAGTTATCAATGGTCACTCGAGAGATCTAATGTCCAACGTGTGTGGCGAGAGGTTAAGGATGAGAAAGTCTCCATGCTCACACAATGTATCCGTGCTAAATATGAAACTGGATGCGATACATCAAGTGACTCCAAGAGATCCTGCTCTTGTTGAAGAAGAAGCGAACTTTGTGGGACAACAAAGAAACTTCAACAACAATTGTAGAAATAATCACACACCCAGTTACTATCATCCGGGGTTGCGAAACCATGAAAACTTTTCTTATGCTAACAATAAAAATATTTTGCAGCCACCTCCGGGATTTAATGTGGGTAATCAAAGCAAAGCGGAGTCAAATGAAAAGAAAGCATATGTAGAAGAGATGTTATCCTCTTTTATCGGAGAAACTAGGGTAAGATTGAACAATGATGAAGCAAAGATAGACAGGATCGAGGAATAGGTCACTCAGTTGAACACGAACGTAAATGCAAGATTGAAATCTCTAGAAACACAAGTAGTCCGGGGACGCAATCCTGCAGTGGGAGGCCAACATCAAAAGGGCAAATTCCCAAGCGACACGGGGTGGATTCGGGAGAATAGTGCAATATCATTCGTCTGATGGATGGTACAGACTTTGAGGGCTCACAGATTTTAATCGACACGGTTCAGCGACAGTGATTATAGAAATCTGAAGTTTGGCTGAAGACGTAAAAATTAGTGCTTTATGGGTGGCAACCCAACTTATTTCCTAATTTTATTATTTTTAATCGCTTCAATTTGTTTAAATTTTAATTTCAATTTTATTTTTTTCGTATTAACTTAATTTTCGATTGTGCTTAGTTTTGTAAGTTGTTGTGTAGGAGGCATCACGGAAACTCCCTGTTAAAAAAAAAAAAAAAGGAAAAATTGCATCATACGGCCTTGTGATGTCACACGACCAGGCCGTGCGATAGAGTGAACAGGCCAGCGCCACACGGCCAGAGCATGTGGGATACAACAGGACCAAGGACACAGCGCGCATGGCCGCACGGCCCGACCGTGTCGTCAGTCGCAGATTTAACTCAATTTTTTCCAACTTTCTCCTACCCAAACCCTACAACTCGAACATTCTCTCCCAAATTCTCGAACGCTTCTCCAAATATCTTCAAATTTACTATAAAACTCACCCCAAAAACACAAATTCTTCAACTTCTCAAGAAACCCATCACCTAAAGCCTTCAACTTTTGAACTTCTTCAAGTTCTACACCAAGTTTGGGGGATTTCAAAGTTTCAAATTTCAGATTTTTTCACCTCATAAATTTGGTTTTCATGGCTTCTAGGGGAGAAAGAGAAACAAGAAGAAACACGAGAAGAAGAAGGGAACTCTAGAGCCCGAACCCGAGCCACAATCGGAATACGCGGCCGGCGAACTGAAAAGCCTCGAATGTCATCTTGCCGAATAAAACACATCGGGCTAGATGGGTGATACTCTATTATCGACCATGGATAAATACAAGGTATCTTAATGAACCTAATCTTGCTAATTTGGGTTTATTGGAATATTTTTGGGCTATATGTTGTCAGATGGATTGGCATGAATTATTAAATAGGCATTGGGCTACTTATTCGATTTATACGCTTGAGTTCTTGAGTAGTTTCAAATTAGTAGTTCGAAAATGAAATTTGATGGGGATTCAGTTCCTGTTAGCAAATGAGCCGAGGAAGTTGTATATTGATGATTTAAATGAAATATATAGAACTTCGGCTTATGGGGTTGAGGAGCATGAGGATTTTGATAAGGATAGATTTTGGAAGGAGATAACTGGTAAACAAATCTACACGCCGGGTACCTCGAAGGCATCTACCATTCGAAACCCCGTATTCGCTATGTACAAAGAGCATTAGCGGAAACGATTTTTGCTAGGGAGGAAAGCAAAGGGACCTTGCGAGTAGATGAGTTATTTATTATTTGGTGTATGGCGTTGGGGACAGAGGTTGTGCCAAATGTCGGGGCTATGATAGCCCGGCAATTTGATAGAGTGAGAAAATCTGATAGGGGAGGAATTTGTATTGGGGGATGATTACTCCTATTGCTGAATACTTTAATGTTAGCTTTGAAGGGTATGCGGAGGCCACAAGGCCAAAACTGATTGATTTGATTGTTTTATCTTCTATGAAAATGTTTCAATTTGATGAGCGAGATTACTGGCTAAATCAGGCGGATAGAACAAAAGTTAGGCTCCCTAACCCAGAAGCTACATCTGTAAGAAATATGGGTAATTGGTTACTGATAGGTGAATAGGGTGCTGCTGCACAAGAAGAGCAATATGAGCCTATGAGGGATATGCCGAAATCCTCTAGACAAGGGGGTAATCGGCCATTTATCATGAGTGATAGGCTAGAAAAGGGTGGAAGCCGATCCGGGGCAAGTTGATAGATGATACTTATCGAGTTGATGGCTTACGATTGATGAGTACCACAAGCAGTACTCACAACGGTTCGATGCTATCACCCAGCAGCAGCAGTACATGTACGAAATGTTATCTCGTATGGATCAGTGGCATATTCACAAGGCTATTACCCCCCACATCCACCAGCACAGTGATCTGTGTAAGTACTTATTACGCATTCTTCTTTACTTTTGATAATTTCCTCATATGTTCAGGACGAAGCATATTCTAAGTTTGGGGGGGTTGTCAAAAATGCATAATTTAGTACTTTTTACATTTTGCATTGCATTTAGGATTGCATGTAGAGCATACAAATATTTGCCAAAAACAAATCGATTTTTGTATTATTTTTCAATTTTTATTTGATTTTTAGTACGTTTGTCGCTTTAGTACGTTTAATTGATTTTGTGTGTGTTTTTTAATCCAGATTTTTGAAAAAGCACGACTTTAAATATGATTTTACTATGAGCATTTAATTTTATGAGATGACATATGTTTGTGAATAATGCGATGAATAATTGAGGAGATGTTATTTATTTGTTTGGCAATAATTAAGAAAATTGGGTATTTGAGCATAATGCGAAAAATAAGTCCGTGAGATTTTGTGCCTTAAACTGCTTTATCTTATGCATCTTATTTGTTCTGGAGTGTGTCATTCATGATTGATAGAACTCTAGAACTTGCTCTGGTATCTTCATTGAAGCAATGTGTGTGTGCAATTTTTGAAAATGATTTAAGGTCATCTTTGTTTAGCCTACTTAGCCTAAAAATCCTACATATACCTAGTTACCCAATATTAAGCCAAAACTTTTTATTATTAGCCACATTGATCTTTAAAATTGAAAAAATAATTTTATCCCTGAAATTTCTTGAGCTTAAAGAGAATGAACAAGTTTGGGGGAGATGTGGTGAAAATTTATAAAAAAGAGAGGAAGTTGGCAAAAGAAAGAGGGATGAGCAGTATCTAGGTGAATAAAGAATGTATGAAGCTCAAAAAAGAAAGAAAATCTCTGGGAAAAAAAAGAGAAAATCGAGCAAGAGAAGCAAAAGAAAGAAAAGAAAAAATTCTGAAAATTGTGAAAAATTTGAGAGCTTGAGGCTAAAGAAAAAAGAAAAGAATGCAAAAAGGCCTAAGAATGAAAAAAGAGAAAAATGGTGGAGTTGAGTCGAAAAAGAAAAATCTTGAAAGAATAGTTTTATGATAAAAATTGGGTTGGTGAGTGCAAGTCTGTGTGCTTAAATTCTTTTTGCTCAAGTCAAGTCACTGAATCCAAATTTTCCTTACCCTTACCAAAGAGCCTACATTACAACCTACTGAAAAGTCCTTTTTTATTCTTAAATTGTGCACACAAAAGTGGTGGAGATGTTAGACGATTTGCAAGCCTATGGTAGTTCTACATTCACTGAATTGATTTTGAGCGTAAACACTTACCATACACTTTGAGAGATGAGTGATACACTACTTTTTGTGAATCGCGATGTCAAGTACCCGAGAGCGTATTAATTATGCCGAACTTATGAAAGATGACTTCTTGATAATGAATATGGTTTACTTAGATATGAAGTCAAATGAGATTGAATGTTTATAGTGTTCTTGTGTGTTCTTTGTATCCCTTGAGATTATTTTTCTTAATTTACTTGAGGACGAGCAATGCTAAGTTTGGGAGATTTTGATACGTGTAAAATATACTTGAATTTAGGGGCTTAAAATGGTATATAATTGATACATTTGCATGTATATTTAGTGTGTTTTTACTTGATTTCCTTAGAAGGGCATGATACTGCGTATTCTTGTAACATTTTACAAGAATGGAGCTTAATTGAAGAAATATAAGTTGGAAGGCCCGGATAGGATTGACGAGTGCAAAGAAAAGATCGAAAAGATGAAGAAATCGGACAAAAATAGGCCACAAGGCTGGACCGTGTGGGACCACATGGCCGTGTGACTTGCCCGTGCGATGAAGACATGTTCGTGTGAAGTTGGGAAGAAATAGTTGACGAAAACAAGCCGCACTACTGGATCGTGTGGGACCACACAGCCGTGTGAAGTGGCCGCGTGACGCACTGTTTAGAATTTTTGTATCCTTTTCCCACTCAAACTCTACAAGTGATCTCTCCAAGCAACTATAGAAAGGACCCAAGGGCTGCACGAAAATTACAACATTCATACACCATACAACACACCAAATTTCATAGGAACACAAGATCAAAGGTCTTCTGAGAGAGGAGGGCTAGGTTGCAAAGAACACCACGAGGCCTTTCGCATCTCTGGCGAGCACAAGAGCTTCGAAGGGTTGGAAGGAGAATCCATCCTGACAAGAAGGGGTTTTCTTTCTTAGTTTAGATCTCTTGTCTGTGCTTAAACGATGTCACAATGTTGATTTCAAATTTGTCTATGAATTTGTTATCAATGTTTGACTAATGTTTCGGGTCTTAGAGCATAATCAAAAGTATGGATTCATGAAAAATCTTAATTAATTATTTTCTTAATTGATTCATGTGTTATATTTTATGAATTTGAGTGCTTATTCTTAATTGTCGTTATGTGGCCAATAATTTGCATGTCATACTTGTTAGTCCATAATCCGGGAGGTGAGTTCTAGCAAGATGAAAATCGAATTCCAGACATAAACAAGGTATTGCATCGGGAGACTACTTCTATTTGTGGGGAGTATTTCAATTCAAAGATCTTTTGGGAATTAATAATAATTGTGATGGATCGGAGACCTCAATTATTATTAATCTACATTTATGCGCCACCCGGAGGGGAAATAAACTATTTTAGGAATTGAACCCATAAAATTGCATGACTTGGTTTTAAAACTTTAATTGGATTTAATATTGAAGAAATATGTTGAGATAATGTGCCTAAGGTTAGCGTGGTTATTGAAAATACTTGTGGGGTTTGCAAATTTATTTCTTTTTCTTTTTATTTTTTGATTTTTATCAAAACTTGAGATTCGGTCGCTTCAATAAAATCAATGCGATGTGGTTATAAAATTAAGTGTTTCATAGTTAATCCCTAAGAAATACGACATTGATTTCCATTATTCTATAAACTACATTGTACACTTACAGTTGTAAGATCCAAAATATTTTTGGCGAACAATTACTTTAGCCAAAATTTCCTAAAACCATTATTTAAGTTATTTTTATTTTATTTATTTGTAGGAAACCATTCTTACGAGGGCTAGAATTTTCAAGCGAGCACACATACAATATTTCTGTATTTTCATATTAAGGTGCGGTTTATTGCTTGTGTATACTTTAAATGTTATGTTTAATTGTTAGATATATGTTCATGTTAAATATGATATGAGATTATTGGACTTAATTGTACACGAGACTACGACACTATTATACTTAATTGTACATGAGACTATGAGACTATTGTAATTAATTGTATCCGAAACTATTGTACTTAATTGTGCACGAGACTATGAGACTATGGTACTTAATTGTACTCGAGACTATGATCTATTTCTATGAATGTTTATGCTAATTGTTATACATGCGTATTTAACTTAAACAATTGCTTCCCCACTGAGTTGACAGTAACTCACCCCAAATATTTTAACATTTCAGGTTGAGGAGTCCGTCATAGCGCGTGGCGGGTGATTGATCATGGATGATTTATTTTATTGTTATATTTTCGTTATTAGTAGAAGTTTCTTGAACAATGTTGGTAAGTTTTAAATTTTCCGTATTTTTAAAACGTACATTGCCTTAACTCATTTCATTTGTTTATGGATGATGGAATTTTTAATTTAAGTTAGTTATTTTTATTCTTGTGAAATAAAAATCGATGAATCGTTTTCGTTAAAGTTTTAGTTATTACTATGAACTTGTTATTTCGTGATTATTATTATGCGTAGTTGCACTTTCTAAAAATTAGGACGGTACAATAAAACACTATACAAGTATGATTCGGATATTTGTGCCCATTTTATTTAGGAAAAACGATAACTATTATTGGGAGATCATCTCCAAAATGGCTAAGTCTGCCATAGACTTGGGTAAATCCCCGACCATTGGTTGAGTACAATGTAAAGAAAATGCAAAACGAGAAATGTGTTGGGCTAAAGTGTTTCCCGACCTTTTAACGAAACTAAGCATTACTATACTAAAAAAACAAAAGTTATCCAAGATATAAGGCACTAAGTTCCCGAAGTATGACAAGCCCTCCACCTTCCGAGGCATCTTATGGTAGAGCATCAGGTTATCGGTCTCTAGTACGATCCGAGGAAGTTGCATATCCTTTGCTAGTAAAATCCCTTCTCGACACGCCAACACTTTCACCATATTAACGTCGTACTCCCCTTCCAAGAACTTAGAAAGTGTTCGTATCACATGGCCCTTATGGTCCCGAAGAAGCACGCCCAAACCAGTACCCTCGCCCGTTACGATCGAAGCATCCGTATTGATTTTTATTGTACCCATTCCTGGAGGGATCCATTTGTCCTGCCATCTAGTATCTGGAGACATTGAATTGGAGTTCTGCACTTTTAAAAATTCAGTCATCATTCTTTCTGCCTTTTCGAACCAACACTAGTGTGGAAGTGAGTTGTTCTTGAAACATAGATGATTACTTGCTTCCCAAACCGACCATAGGAAAACAGCAAAATTCCCCTGAGTTTCCACATCCCCCTGAGTACGCATGTGTTCCAACCAATCCCATATGTTCCCCATTTCCATTCGGCTTGTTAGTTGCAGTCTAAGAGAGCATGTCTTCCAAAAAAACTTCGCCCAATCACAGTCCCGAAGCGCATGCTCGATAGTTTCCTCTTGTAATCCACACCTACGGCAAATCGGATCTAACTCAATTCCTCTTCTAAGGAGCTCTCTGTTAGTCGGAATAATCCCCTGTGCGCATTGCCAAAGAAATAACTGAATTTTGGGTGGGATTTTTAAATTCCACAACCAACGCCAAAATTCACTCTTCGATCCCGACGAAGTTGACAGGTCCGCTCCTTCATTGAAAATCTCTCTTGCAACTTGATAACCTGTCTTCACTGTGTAATTCCCGTTCTTTAAAAAATGCCACACCAATCTATCTCGACGCCATCGTATCCCAATCGGAATAGATAAAATAGCTTTGACATCCGACTGACAAAACATCTCTCGAACTAAATCCATATCCCACGCATATCCCTCTCGAGCTAAGATATCCTTGACCAAAAGGCTCTCCTGATTCGAATTTTATTGTTGCACGATAGGCTTAAAACCAGGATTACTAGGAATCCACGGGTCAGTCCATATTCGAACCGCACTACCACCACCGATATTCCACCGAATACCACGCCGAGGACCTTTCTACTAGCGCGATGCTTATCCACACAAATGAAGGATTATGGCCAATCGGCGCTTGTAAAAAGGCGACTCAAGGGTAGTGTTTAGCTTTCAAGATTTGGGTAGAAAGGAGCTCTCATTTTGAATAAGCGCCATCCTCCCTTCCGCAAGCATTGTTAAATTAAAGCAGCAAATCTCGAAAGCCCATGCCCCCTTCTAATTTTGACTTACAAAGGTCATTCCACGAGCACCAATGGATTCTTCGCTCATCCATTTTTTGGCCCCACCAAAAATTGCTTATAATCGAGTTAATGCATTGGCATGTTTGCACGGGAAGCAGAAAATAACTCATCAAGTAGGATGGGATAGCTTGGGAAACAACTTTGATTAGAATAGATTTTCCGACTGCCGACAAAAAACTGCTCTTCTAATTTTTTAATTTTTTTAGAACCCGATTAATTAATCCGGAAAAAAATCTCCTTTTTAGATCGCCCTACCACCGTCGGAATCCCCAAATAGACATTATGTTTATCAACTAAATTCACACCAAGCATTCTCGCCAATTCCTCTTTCCGAGTGTTGACCAATCCCTTGTTGAAAGATATTTCTGATTTCTCAAGATTGATTTTTCGCCCCGAGGCCTGCTCATAGGAAGAGATGATATTACGAGTCTCGGTGATTTCCCTTTCATTGGCCCGTCCAAAAATGATGCTGTCGTCCGCGGAAAAAAGGTGAGACACTTCTGGTGCGTGTCTACTAACTCTAATCCCATGAATACGCCCACCGCCTTTGACTGCGGATCATTGATGAGAAGGCTTCGCACAAAATATGAAAGATATGGGAGAGCGGGTCTCCTTGAGCGGAGCCAATGAGAGGGGGAAATGACTCCCAGGGTGACCGTTAATAAGAAGAGAAAAAGATACCGAATTAACGTACTTCATAATAAGATTAACAAAGGATGCATTAATACTCGGGCGTAACATAACTCCTCTTAAAAAGGCCATTCAACTCTATCATACGCTTTGAAATATCTAGTTTGAACGCAGGCCCCACGTTTACTCGCTAAATTACACTTCATACAAAGAAAAATCTCAAAAGCGAAGTGCATTATCGGTGATTAAACAACCAGGAACAAACGTGGATTGAGTATGATAAATAAGGTCAAGGAGGACCAATTTAAGTCATAACAATGGTTTCGATAATAAGTTTGAGAGCAACATTGCACAAACTAATAGGTCTAAAATTTGTAACAAGCTCGGCTTTTTTCATTTTGGAATGAGAACAATAAACGCGTCGATTAATGGCTTGAGGGCTTTCATTACCATTTAAAATTTTAAAAATAACCTCTAAGACATCTGACTTAATAGTAGACCAGAATTTATGATAAAAAAGAGCAGGCATATCGTCCGGTCCTGGAGATTTGGTGGGGTGCATCTGGGAAAGGGCCGTGACAACTTCGTCTGCCTGAAAAGGATGGCTAAGAATTTCATTCATTTCGTCTGTCATCTTCTGGTCGATCGCATCAAGGGGTCTGTCCATATCCAAATGGGGTTTGGCGGAGAAAATCGTCTTAAAATAGTCAACAAACACCCCCTCCACGTCCTGCTGCCCCTCAGCCCAAACACCATTCAAATCCCTCACCCTATCAATAGTGTTCCTCGCTCTCCTTCCGTTAGCTATTTTATGAAAAAAAAAAAAAAAGGTCTGTGTTTCTATCCCCCTCCTTAATCCAATTAGCCTGAGCCCTTTGATGCCATATTTTCTCTTGTTTAATATGAAGATCCTGAAGTTCACCTTCAGTTTGCTGTCTTTCCCTTATGGTTCTCATACACAAGCCCGAATTTTTTAATTTTTCGAGCTATTTTCTGCAGGCCTTTATTTGACTCCCGATATTACCGAAATGTGTACGTTCCCAGTTAATTAGCTCTGAACCGCAAACCTCCATTTTTTTTCGCAAAACCAGTTATCCCCGCTGTTCCACTAAGCTGCTCCCATCCCTTTTGCACCACTCGTTTGCAAGACTCATCTTCCAACCACATCGATTCAAAGCGAAAAACTCTTCTCTTTTTTCGTTTATTTTTCCTATTATCCACATGTCCTTGATTCCAGTTAATTAAAACCAGACAATGATCCAGAGCAATCCGCGGTAAATGTTGAATTTGATAGTTCGGAAAGAGCTCCACCCACCCCTAGTTTCCCAGGCAACGATCCAGGCGTTCCTGAATATTGTTTTCACCTTGTTGGCCTTTCGTCCAAGTGAAAATATATCCATCAAATCCAAGATCATCAAGATGAGCTTCTTCTAAAGCCTTATGAAAATCTAGCATCTTGTTCACCTCATTTGTCCTACCTCCTGACTTTTCATAATTGTAAAGGATTTCATTAAAATCCCCCACACAAAGCCATTGAGTCTCCAAATTCCTTGCCAGACTCCTTATCAAATCCCATGTTTGGTGTTTTAAGCTTTCCACTGGCCATCCATATGTCCCCAAAATTGCCAGTTTTTGCCGCCGTCATTTATTATCCCATCAATGTGGTGCAACGAATCCGATCGGGGCTTAAAATCATACACCCCTTTCCATAACAAACATAAACCTCCACGTCGACTCCCCGAGGCCGTGTTGCAATCCACTACATGACACCCTTCAAAACCTGTATCCTTAAAAACTTCCACTATTTCCTCTGAAATGAGCTTTGTTTCCATAAGGAAAACAAGGCGGGATCGTTATCAATGATTTGTCGTTTAAGCACCCAAACTGTCAGTGGGTTCCCAAGCCCCCGACAGTTCCAACTGAGACAACTCATTGTGACCGACGGGGTTGCTTCGTTGCAACCTCCACCGATAGAGAAAATTTGAACGGCACATCGAAAAGTCCAAATTCGTGGGCTCTTTTAGAACGGTCATATTCCACCTCCGAGAAGGCAGCCGGTTCCAATAGGTTTGGTCGTTTCGAGGGGGTAGTAGTACAGGACACAGTTTTTTTGGAAGGAATTCTATGTTTGATTCTTGTCCAGGCATTTTTAGGTTTAGCACTATTCTTGGTGGATTGGGTGCTGAGGTAAGGGAGGGTTTATTTGGACAGCTAGTTTTAGTGGTGAGTGGGGTGGGCATTTGTTTTTGTTTGGGTGCAGTGTCTTGAGAAGTGGGGCAAGGAATAGGATTTATTATATTGGCTAATGGCTCTTGGGGAATGATTATGGGTTTGGAAGGGCTGTGGATAATTGTTTTAGAAGCAAGTGGTGAGGATGGGCGCGGATAAGCGGGGAAGGAGAATGGGGTGGGTTGGGATCTTGCTTTTAGAGGATTCATGGTTTGGGATTTTTCGGATGGCTTTACTGGGCGTGGACGTAATTGATAGAGATTCCAAATAGTGGTGGATATGGTTGTTTAATGGAGATTCGGCTTCATCGACCTCAGGTATATTTGTATTGTTGGCCAAGGGATGGGGGTTATTCGGGATATGAGGCTGGGGTGTGTTCATTGAAGGCAAAAGGTATCGGGTATGGTTGTGTTTGGAAGAGGAGTCAGAAGCTTCAGGTTTTTCCTGTCTGAACAGATTTCGAACTGAAGAAAATCTGGAGGTCCCAAATGGGTCTTTCGTCGTGGTTGTGCGCTTTAGAGGGGACGTCTTGAGCCATGGACCGTATTTCATACTCGCCAAATCTTGACATTCATTACGGTCATAGCTTTCACAATTTCTGAAAGAATGCCCAATTGTTCCACAATAGAAGCAGTACGCTGGGAAGGATTCATATTTTAATGGTATGAACAGTTGTTTTCCTTGTACTCGGATTGTGAGAGCCCGAACCAACAGTTTCATGATATCAATATGGATTTTGAATCATAGGAATTTTCCAAACAACCCTTCTGTAGATTGGTCAAGATGTTCCAGCTCTCCAATTTGTCTTGCTAATATCCTTGCCGTATTGGCATTCATGCACGCCACGGGAACATCGTAAGCACAAACCCAAAAAGATGATTTCGAAACCGTTACCATGGATGGTTGTTCATCATTCTCAGTTTTCCGAATCGCAAATAGTCCTCCGTCATAGTGCCACGGTTGATTTTCGAGAACCCATTCTCTGTCTTCAGTTCTATCAAATCGAAAAATAATCAGATCACCTCCCCATTCTCTGGCTATGATCGATCCTTTGGGCTTCCAAACTTTCTTCATAACCTCCATAAGATAGAATGCTTTCCACGCTTTATCGGTGTAGAGTTTGCCAGCCAGACAACATGAGTTATCTGCTGTGTCTAGCTCGGTCTTCTGGACTGTACCGTCAAGATCTAATATGGCATCATCTTTCTCCGTCAACTCCTCCATCTCAACGATTATTCTCCGATCCGAAACCTCGCTCAGATGCGTCCAGGTCTATCAGCTATCAACCTGAGAAAGATTAAACAAACAAAACGAGAAAAATGGTTAACCAAAACCTAAACAGGAAGACTGAGATGTAACAGCCCTACTAGAAAAAAAAAAAAAAAAACACGAAAGACAGAAAAAGAAGAAGCGAAGGAAGAAGAAACACGAGACTGAAACCCTAACAAGACAGAACTCTAATATACGACTCGATAGAGAAGAAACGAAAGCAAAACAATGTAAGAGAGACGCTATGCTAGACACAACAGATCAAAAGAGAGAAAACGGTGAGATCGCCGGATGGATCCACTGAGAATACATGGGACGACAGGGAAACCCTAACTAGAAACCCTAAGGATGACATAACTCCTAACCAGAGGAGAACAAACATTAATGCAATGTGTAATGTCCATTTCAAACAATACATATAAGATTATAACTACTCAAATTTTTGAACAATTTTTTATTTTAGGCATGTTATTATTATTATCTAATCAAGTAAATTTAAAATTTATTAATAAAAGAAAAAAAAATTGATCTCAAATACACGATTAATGTTAACACACTTGCACACACCACCAAGATTTCTCTACTTCATGACTACGTTTGAAATTTAATTTAACCCCTTAAAATTTTGAATGTGGTTAGGGGTGGGCATCGGGTCGGGTAGTCGGGTAGTCGGGTAGTCGGGTCGGGTACCCGAAAAAATCGGGTAGCTATTTTGGGTACCCGAACCCTACCCGAAAAAATCGGGTACTGACTTTTGCACCGAAAAATCCTCACCCATGGTATTATTTTCGGGTTTTTTTTTTTTTTTTAAAATTGGCTATCTTTTAATTTAATGAAAGAAATTGTATAATATGCATAAACTAAAATTAGGCACCATGCCACCATCTAATTACCAAAAAACAAAACCATAATTCTATACACAACAGTACAACATAAACTAAATTAGGAATCATTCCCACCTGAAATATGCATATATAAATAATATAATGATCATCACCTGTGATTATAAAATGAATACCTAAGCTTCTACACAACTAATTATAAATATAATACTACACATTTAGCAAGCTAAAATTATCACTTTGGCAACACAAGCCACATCAACATTTAAAACGATACACTAATCATTATCGTCTACACAATACACAATAATTTAACCAAATCACTACATAATAGTCTAACAAATACACCATTCTACCATAGTCCCATAAGTACACAATAAAGCACTTTCAAAATAAGTTCATGTTGTGTTATCAATTGTCATTTGTCAATGCTTGTTGAGGGCTGAGGCCAAACTTCAACCTGTATTATATTCATTATAAAAAAGCAACAAAATCAAAGAAAATATAATGAAAAAACTTGACAGAAAAGTAAAATAATGGAAGAAAGAAAATGAAATAGATCTTACTTGTAGTGTGGCTCAATCAAACATCAACAATAGTTTTATCAATACCTAACTTTGACAATTCTGCAAAAAAGAATGAACAAGATATATATTAAAATTTGGAATATAAACAATAGAGGCTCAAATAAATTAAATTAAAACATGAATAACGAAAAATACCTTGATCAAGTGATTCTACTTCACTCAAGTCCTCCTCCACACTTACTGGCTGACAATCCAAACGAAGCCAATCTTGAGCACAAATAAGAGCTTGAACTATTCTAGGAGACAAAGAACTCCTAAATGCATCAAGAACACGCCCACCTGTGCTAAAAGCGGCCTCTGAAGCAACTGTAGAGACAGGAACTGCCAATATATCTCGAGCTATCTTAGAGAGAATCGGAAATCTGTGAGAATTGACTTTCCACCATTTAAGTATTCTAAACCCTTCTTTTTCTTCCTCAAGTTCATCAGTCAAATACTTCTCCAACTCTGATTTCACATATTCACTTCTTTTTTTTTGTGTATTAATATATCGGTGCTGATAATACCGGTCGGTATTTTTCCAATACCCGACACCCGACCCGAATATTTATATGTCGGTTACCGGGTACCCGATACCCGCAATTTTACATAAAATACCCGACCCGATCGGGTAATACCCGATCGGGTCGGGTCGGGTACCCGATACCCAAATACGAATGCCCACCCCTAAATGTGGTAATAATTTGCAGATTTGCAATTTCCAAACCCACATAAAACCCCTCAATCCACCCATCTTCCCGCCCTCTCACACGCAGATTACACACACTACTCCAAATGTCAATCTCCGCCGCCATAGACCGGACTCTGTTCAAAGACAAAGACGGAGGAGGCGGAGCCGCCCATACAACCATCATCAAACATCGATTCTTAAGCTTCTTAATCTGGCAATCCCTCCAATCAACTTTCATACTTTTCCTCTCCAAAACCCTTTTCCTTTCCCCCCTTCACCAAAAACCCTTTTTCTCCCAATTTCCTTTCCCTCGTCTCCTTCTTTTCCTTCCACTTAATCCTCCTCCTCTTCTCCATTTCCCTCTTCTTCGCCTCCTCTCCTCATCCCCTGCCTTTCGCTTCCCCTTTTGAAGTATCCCTTTCGTTTGTCCGCCTCATTTTCGTCTCTGGAGGTGACCAAAATTTGCTGAGGAGGAGGGTCAGAGTGTCGTTGAGCTTCGTTTTGTTCGTAAGTCTTTGTGCTGTGGCAGCGGCGGTATCGGTGATTTGTGTGTGCTGGGGTTGCGATGCTTATTATAATGTTGATTCGAGGTCGAAAAGTGTTGGTGTTTTGGGGAATCTGGGGTTTAGGGGTTTCGTGATCGGTTTGTTTTATGGGTTGCATTATGTGTATAAGCACCGGTGGGTCTTGCGGTTTCCGATTATTCAGGTAATTTGAGATTCATTTTTTCTTGTTTGTTGATGATCAATTGGTATTGGTGGATTGCTGTATTTTTCGACATGGAAATATTGAGTAAATAGTAGTTTTGAATAGTGATTGACTACAATGAAGAGCTATTCTTTGTATAGATAGTCAAATATGTTGCATTAAGCAAATTGTGTTACTTTAAGACGATATTTTGTAAACATTAATAAAAAATATGCATAGTTTTTGTGGTAAGGAGAAAAATGTTTGTGTACTGAAAGATGTATCTAAAAATACTATTAATTGAAGTGGAGTTTTAATTATCTATTTGAATAGAAGTCTATTTAACATATATGTAAATCTGTGTTAAATTGAGAATCGAATAATAATTAATAATTAGAGGCAGTATAACTTAATTTTTAAATAAAGTTTGATGGGAGTTTTCTTTCATTCTTCGTTAATGATTATGAGTAATATACCTTAAGATAGGTTTAACTGGGTTAGTATTGCTTTCCATATGGTTGTTGAATTTAGTCTGCATTATCTTGATTAAGAGAATGCGGGCTGAGGATAGATCATTGTTCAGAGATGAGATTGTTGTTCTTGTTCATGATATTCTTTTTGAATTGTTACAATCATGGTTTGGTTCTTTTTTATGTGATGCACTGAGCCCAGATACTTTTATCCGCAGCGCCCTCCATTTTTCAGCTTTAAGATGGGGCTTCCCTTATCTATTCATCGGGCTTTAAAGTTTTCTGCTATGGGCTTCGCATTATCAGGAGTACTGGCTCTTTTCCTGCCTAACGATTACAAAAGTCAAGGCTCAGTGGGAAAGTTCATTGTTGAACAGATCATTTTCTATATTGGGAGTTTTGCAGTAATCCTATGTTGGGAATTGATTCATCATTTACACCAGGTTTCTCCTTCAACTATCTTTTTGGTTAAAACTTCTATTCCCGTTTAATACCTTTTAAGTTTCCAAGAATCTTGATTCTAAATAGTTTTTTGAACACATAAAACATCATTGTGGCTCCGTAGCTGCTACATACCAAGAGGTTTTTATTTGCACCCTCAAAAGGATCAGCAGCAGCAGAAACAAATCCAAGTGAGCCGCTTCTAGCCACGTTAGAGGAAAGCACACCGAAGTCACTTCTGCAATACCTTGCTTATCTTGATCTCTGCATGGTATGTGAAAACAATGTTGATACATGGCGCCGAGCTGCATTCTTTGAGGAAACTGGTGAGACGTATAGAAGAGTTATAGCTGCCTGTCTGCGCCCTCTGGAACAGTTCACTGAAAATCTCACCGAAGCTCTACAGAGCTCTTCAGCTGAAAAGCCATTGCAGTTATCTGATCAGCTAAGTTCACCAACAGAGCGTATTGCAGTTTTCAAACTCCATGAAACATTTTTTGACTCCCAGGTACGATGTCAGTATTTTCAGGATCATGCCCATTCTTTTGGAATTTATTATTTGTTCAAGTAATGTACCTTAGGAATATTGACTTCCTTTGTGTTGTAGTAACTAATTGTTTATCAACGTTGTGAGAACATCATTTGTTTGGCTTTTTCTACCTTGTGTTTCAGCATGCACTTTAATTTTATTGTTGTTTTTGAACTCTTGAAAATTTTAACTTGTTGTATTTCATAATTTCTTTGATCGTAGGTCTCATATATTATTTTTTTCATGATTTCACATTTCCTAATCCTAATCTCATTCCCACAGAATGATCTTTCAGGAATGGTAATTGGGGATCCAAAAATCAATACAATGACCCAAAGTACTAAGAATTTGATAATTTGCTATACATCCACCATTAATAACTAATTAGTATGGCCTTTATGTGATTTGCTATACGGCCATCATTAATAACTGATTAGTATGCCCTTTTAAAGTGCTCAGTTTGTTTCACATGTTATGGTCAAAGTTCGATTAGTTGTGTGCATGTAGGGAAAACAATTATCTACATGATAGGCTTAGAGTGAAAAAGAGGAATTTAATCCAAAAAGGATTCGAACAATCACTTGCAACTCCTGGGGAAATTGCAGGAGTCTCAATTTCTTTCTGACACCGCTTAAGAAGAATTGGATCAAGAAAACCGACCGAAAAATTTGTTAATTCTAAGACAAACAAATACTATGATCAGCATTTTGGTTTGCTTTAGCATTGTATGTATATCTCGAGTATCATCAAAGCATTCAGGCTAACTCAAAGTGGATAACCGTCAAACATATACCTGCTCGCTTATTGATGCTTGGTGACTGATTTTTGGAATACTGGGAGTGGATACGTGTATGTGGATTTGAATCTTGTGTGTTAAAGTCCTGATGATCTTTCGCAGAGTGAAGAGTCAATAAATATTCCAACAGATGACATCAGAAAGATATTTTCAGCTGCATATATTTTTACAGATTAAATCTGAAAGGGCTTCTTTTGGTTATGATTTGTTTCAATCATTCACGTGGCATTGATTTGAAGACACTTGTCCCAATAAGGGGCAGCTAAATTATCCCTGTTCTTATATCATCTAACAATTTAGGGATAATTACAAAAAACACCCCGAGGTTTGGGCTAATTACAAAAAAACCCAGAGATGTTTCAAATTACAAAAAGTCACACCAGGTTTGATTATGTCTTAAATTTAAGGGGGTAACTCTAATATTTTATAAGTACCAGGGTCTTTTGAAATTTATTTTGCCTATGAACGGGGAAAATGTAACAATGTAAGTCGAAATCAAACCTCGAGGCATTTTTTGTAATTTTCAAAACCCTTTGGGTTTTTTTGTAATTAGACCAAACCTCAATGTTTTATTGTAATTATCCCAACAGTGTACTAATTTCTATTGCCAATTACATGCAGCTATGTGCATGGAGTGCCCGGATTGTTGCATCATTGACTGCAAGGTCACATAAGGAGGACAAATTTGGTGTTGCTCAACTCTCAGGGAGCAATGCTGCTGTAATCTCGACGTTATTGTCTAGTTTATTAGCTGTTGAGACTCTCATGGGAAAAAAGACCCACATACAGTCTGCACATTTGATGGGTCCCGCTGGAATCAAATGGGCCACTGTGAACACTGGCAGAAGAGAGTCTACAGCTGGTGCAATGGGCAAAATTAGAGGAAGCCCTCTGTATGGCAAAGCATATTCGTTGGCTGATGTCCTGAAAACTTCAACTTACTGTATTGTCTCTACTTTTCACAATGAGATGATGAACAGTGGGAAAGCAGGACTTCTGGAGAAGGATTGGATCATTAGTGGTAAACCTCTTTATGGAACTCATGAGCTTCTTCTACACAAATTGCGACAATTCTTGGATTTCCAGGCAAGCTAGTGCGTCAATTATTTGTTCTTTGATGGCATCTTTTTTTCGTTGAGGAGATGTATCTTAAGAGGTAATTCTGTTGGGATTCCTCTTAAGATGAGCAAGACATGGTTGAAATTTTCATTTTTGTCTTGGAAAGGAAGTACTTGGGAAAACAAAGAAAATATTTGCTGAAATATCGTGTTCGCAAACCTTTGTAGAATATTTGCTAAACATTGTAACTTTACGTCGGAAGTGAAAGATTTCTAAAGAAGGAAAACGAAAAAAGGTTCATATTGTTTTTTCTTGAATTATGGTTTTGACACATTGAGTTGAAGTTTGCGTTGTTACTTGCATACTTGCAAATAACTTCTTAGGTAACAGACTACTGTCAGAACAAGAGATGAATTCCATGTCTCCATTGAGAAAATGAGCAGTTACAAGCAATATAGTGAACCGTGAGAGTGGTTGAATTGTATTTCCCAACTTAGGGAGTGATTGCAAATTATTCTGCTTTTGGAGGAAGTGATTTATTGCCGCGTAAGCAACAAGTAGTTGAGAATCAAAAGTAGGTAGTGTTTGCAAATAGTAACTAAAAATTGATTAAGTTAAGAGAGAGTGTCTGGTGGATAAGTTGTAAAAGTATTTTTTTTGTATGTAGATGTCAAACCAGAAGCAAAATTATAAATCTAAAGTACCATTCATTTTGCTTTTAGATTTTGAAATGAAGCAGAATTAGGAGCCAGCAAAAGTTGGCATTCGCAAACACAAAAAAGTGAGTTTCATAGCTAAAAGCTGAGATTTACTTTTTTTAGTGTCTGCAAACACTCCCTTAGAGTTGTATGTTAAGCAAAATCTCTGCTAGTTTGGATTAACATGAGTTAAATATCTCAATAAGTAGTGTTGAAGTCACTGAACTAGTCCAATGTGGTGCAAATATTTGGTGTATTTTTTGTCTACCTTGTACATTTTGTGCCATAGTGTTTGTTCAAAAAAGAATGCGAAATTCTACATTCATGACTCTTGAGTCAACTTTAGTATTAGTGCTGTCTTTTCTGTGACACTCGATAAATTCTTGGGTATGTAAACTTTATTTAGTCAAAAATACCAGCAATTATGCTGAGAGGGAAATTTCTGCAGGTATTGTGAGACTGATTCAAAGTAACATGAAAACGATCTAAGTTACAATCTCAAGTCCAGTCAAGATCATAAAGAATAAAAATCTAGTCCTTCCATCAAATTTCTGTCTTATATATCTTGACTCTGTCACAAGCTTACAATCAATGATTTGGACTAAGGTGCTAAAATAATTGATTTTCCTACGTGAAGTCATTTTCATTACTTATTTAATTATGATTGAACCCACAGCATTACGTTTGATTAAAGAGAGGAATTTATTTAATTATACTCAGTCAATGCTTTACAAGGTATAAAACTACTGGTATAATTTACAAGTCCACTCTTGGGAGAAATTTCTAGGATTCCTGTTTAAAGTAAAAAAAATTGTGTGCCACGTCTTGCAGATAATATCAGAAAAATCGGATACAAATTTCTAGTCAACCTCACAGTAAGGGTCACTATTTTTGGACAAGTGATCTATGGACTATGAGCAAGGGAATTCCCTTTTTCCTTCCTTTTTTTTTTTCGTCTGCTTGGAGTTGAATTGACTAGCCCCTTGCATTACCATTATTTTAAGGGTTAATTACAAAAACTACCCCAAAGGTTTAGCCTAATTACCAAAAAAACCTAGTTATCTTTCAAAATTAAAATACCTCTTGACATTTGTTTTCACCTTACAAAATTATCATTCAAGAGGCCTCAAGTGAAGAGGGGATATTTGTTAGGTAAATACAAACCTCAAGGCAATACCACTAGCTTGTAGCTCAAGTGGTATCACTCATCCTTTATAAGGGTATTAACCAGGGTTCGAATCCTGTATCTCTCGTTTTATTTGAAATTTATCACATCCCTCCAACCAATACTCCCAACTTATTAAAAAAAACAAACCTCAAGGCGATATTTGTAATTTTGAAAATAATTTGCATTTTTTGTTATTAGACAAAACCTCAGGGGCAGTTTTTGTAACTATCCCTTATTTTAATTTTCTCTGACCACATTACAAAGAATTAAGTTATTTTTAATCATTAGATTCAACAAATAAATATTACTTTAGGAAGGAGAAAAAAGGAGAATATGCTTTGTCAAACAGGAGCTAGTAAGAAAAAAGCTGCATGATTCAAACCATTTTTCAAAATCTTCCTTATTCTTTAAACTCAAGTCTTCAAAATAACTGCTATATATAAGTTTCAGTTCAGACAAGAGTAGAAAAACACACCTCTTGCACAATATAAGAACACCCTCCTTGTAAAATTTTCCTTCATCCACATCCAAATGGAGGTTCTTATGATGAGCATTACCTTAATTTCTTCACTTATAATATCAGCTCCTATATGCATGTTTTCATTTCCAGAGTATGCAAATGCTGCTGATATACCTGGAAACAAAACCGATAAACTTGCATTGCTCGCGTTTAAATCCTTGATAAACGAAGACCCTTTATCGGTTTTAGCCTCTTGGAATAATAATTCTTCCAATTTTTGCAACTGGACTGGAGTTGAATGTAACCTGGAAATCCCAAGAGTCACTGGTCTAAACCTGACAGGCCAGAAATTATCCGGAATTATTACGCCCCACGTTGGAAATTTTTCGTTCATCGAAATTCTAGATCTTTCTGGAAACTCATTCCAGGGTGAGATTCCCATACAGCTTGGAAATCTTGAAAGGCTTCAAATCTTGAATATGAGCAATAATCATCTCCAGGGCCAAATTCCAGCTGGTCTGTCGAATTGTACCAACCTGAGGAACCTGGCACTGGACCATAACTACTTAATAGGTATGGTTCCACCTGAACTGGGATTACTGTCTCAACTTACAACATTATACCTAGGAAGCAACAATCTGACAGGTACTGTTCCATCTTCTCTTGGAAACTTAACATTTCTACGTGAGCTAGATATGTCGTACAATTATTTGACCGGTGAAGTTCCTAGTACGATGTCACACTTGAAGAGCCTAAAAACTTTTAGGCTGTCTGTAAATTATCTGTCAGGTGAATTTCCTCTATTTCTGTACAATTTGACTTCACTTGAGTTCATAGCCCTGTCTTTCAACAACTTAACCGGTAATCTGAGGAATGATATGGGACTTGCTCTTCCAAATCTTCGGAGGATTTGGTTAGCTTACAATTTCTTCACTGGATTTATTCCGAATTCATTTTCTAACGCTTCAAAACTCGAAAACATTGACTTGATTCGCAATAATTTCACTGGAAAAGTACCGTTGAGTTTGTCGATCGAAACTCAATTTGCTGAAATTAAGCGTCGGCTTAAATTATCTCGGACTTGGTGAGCCGGATGACTTGGATTTTGTCACCTCTCTGACAAACTGCAGCAACTTGGAATTCTTACACTTTGGTATTAACCAATTCGGAGGAGTTTTGCCTGTCTCGATAGCAAATTTATCGACAAAGTTGACAACTTTATATTTACACGGGAACTTTATCCATGGAAGCATACCGGAAGAGATTTCGAATCTTGAGAGCTTAAAGATACTCTTCATGAATTTGAACCATCTCAATGGTAATATTCCGGATTCATTTGGGATGCTTCCGAATTTAGGAAGACTCGTTTTGAGCTCTAATCGTCTGACAGGCAAAATACCATCTAGTATAGGAAACATCACTCGTCTGATGTGGCTATTTTTGTTCGAAAACAAATTAGAAGGAGACGTACCGTTATCCTTGGCGAATTGTAAGCAATTGGTTTTCTTTTCTATTGCTGATAACAATTTCACAGGGACTATTCCGCAAGAAATTATCGGTATATCATCTCTTCTGTCATTTAACGCATCGTTTAACTCCCTATACGGTCCCGTACATGAAAACGTCGGAAATTTGAGCGGTCTTGTTGAAATTGATCTCTCTTACAACAAATTCTCTGGTGTGATCCCAGATAGCTTAGGGAGCTGTTTGGCTCTCAATATAATTTTCTTGCAAGGAAATTCATTTCACGGGAGACTTCCAAATTTAGCTCGTCTGACGAACCTTAATTACTTGGATCTGTCAAGAAACAATCTTTCAGGAAATATTCCTAATTTCTTGGCAATATTACCCTCTTTCATCTACCTAAATCTATCTTTCAACAATCTTGAGGGCGACATACCTTCGACAGGAGTATTTTTAAACGCGAGCGCGACAGATATTCGCGAAAATAAAAAACTCTGTGGTGGGATTTCAGAATTTCATTTTCCAGCATGTTCCAACCAAGAACCTCAAGAAGTTCACACAAAACGCGGACTAAAAAAAGCTGTCGAACTAATCTTGATTATTGTCTTATCTACATCATTTGTAGCTCTGTCGTTTTTTCTTCTTCTGATTTTCTGTATGAAAAATAAGAGACAAAAGAAGCAATCAAATTCATCTTTAAGATCCATGAACTTCTACCCCAAGATTTCCTACGAAGAACTTCTAAACGCTACTAATGGATTCTCATCAGAAAACTTGATCGGCTCAGGCAGTTTTGGAACTGTTTACAAAGGCCGTCTTACATCAGACGGAACAATAGTCGCGGTTAAAGTTCTAAATCTCAGACAAAAAGGAGCTTCCAAAAGCTTCATGTCTGAATGCCAAGCATTGAGAAATATTCGACACCATAACCTTGTTAAGGTGATAACTGCTTGTTCTAGTACTGATTTTCATGGCAATGATTTTAAAGCTCTTGTGTACGAGTTTATGTCGAATGGGAGCTTAGACAAATGGTTACATCCAGAAGAAGATTTATTACAGCAATACAAGTTGAATATACTTGAGAGGATTGATGTTGCAATAGATGTTGCTGCTGCTTTACATTATCTTCATCACCAGTGCCAAACGCCGGTGGTTCATTGTGATCTAAAACCGGAAAATGTGCTTCTTGATGGAGATATGAATGCTCGTGTTGGTGATTTTGGTTTGGCTCGATTGCTTCCTAAATTTAGCGCGAAAGAAAATGCCAATCAGTTTAGTTCGATTGGTATCAAGGGAACAATTGGATATGCAGCTCCAGGTAACCACTTCAAATATACACATTATTATTCTTAGTCCTAAAAAGTTCTTTTAATAACATTAATGTTTCTTCTAATCATTTGAAAAATAAAAAAGCAGTTTTCAGTGTTTTCGAATGCCAACTTCGATTCTGCAGATTCTGCATAATTTACTCAGAATCTAAAAACATGCTTTAAATTTCTGATTATTCTTCTGTTTTGACTTTATACAAACAAATAAGTACTTTCACAACTTTTTCACCCAAACACTATCTTTTAACTTCTTAAACTTTCAACTTTTATTTGCAAACATTGTCAACTTCTGATTTTTAACTACTTTTAGTTTTTATTATAGTAAATCACTTCTTTTTTTTGTTGAAAAATAGTAAACCAGTTCTTCTAAAAGCAGAAGTTTTTGCAAATAAACCTTGCAGAGCATGGCATGGGGGTACAAAGGTCCATTCTAGGAGATGTATACAGTTTTGGGATCCTCTTGCTGGAGATGTTCACCGGAAAAAGACCGACAGACGACTTATTTACAGGAAACTCGAGTCTACACAATTTCGTAAAATTAGCAGTAGCAGACGGGGTCATTGAGATTCTTGACAACTCAGCTTTGTGTGAAGAAGTAACAGGGAATGCTGAAACATGGAATGAAGGTTGGAGCATTTTAAGTAACGAACAACGTTCGTGCTTGGTTTACGTTCTCCGAATTGGAGTTGCATGTTCATCTGAATCGCCAAATGACAGGATGACTATGCGCCAAGTGTATCGAGAATTGGTGATCATTAGAGACACATTTCTTGACAATGGATTTAAACAAGAGAACAAACAACCTACATCAAGAAGCAACAGGTATTTTTATTTATTTTCACTTTCATCGGTTAACTATTTACATAAAGAAAACCATTTCTAAAATTATGTGTTCTTTTACAGGGCCATTGAGTATGTTGAACAAGTTTAAAAAAGTGGAGGACAAGAATCAAATCAGCAATTAACATTTTTATTTTTCGAGAATATTTTGTTCTGTTTGTACTTCTAGAATAATGGTTTTGGTTTTTAGGTAGACTTTGCCTCTACTTATTTGTGCTGTAAAATATTAGAAAAACTATATGCTGTCAAGATGTTCATCTCTGTCTCATCTTAATAAGAGCATGTAAATATTTGGCCTCAGGCTGTTGTTCTCTTTAACATCTTATAAAAGAAAGATTAATACTAGGATTGTAAATGAATAGAGCGTTTGACAAACAACTCCCGAACAAGCTCGATCTCTACAATAGTATTTGTTTATGCTCATTTATTTAGTTAAACAAGTATAAATGAATGAATTTTAGCTCTCGTTTAGTAAACGAACATGAACAAGTGTACACCCGTTCACTAATAGTTTGTGACCAAGCTCAATTAGTGTTCGTTTATAATGTTCATGAACAAGCTCGAGTAGTGTTTGTTCATGAACAAACTCGTTAAGAGCTTGATTAATAGCTCAATTTTGATCTGATTAATAATAAAATAATATTATTTAATTTAAAAATGGTTAATTTAAAGACAAAAACTCCCGTCAGACGGTATAACGGGCCAAAATTCGTAAGACGGATCCAAAAAATGGACCTGGTAACGTTTTTATTTTATTAGCAGAGACCGATATTAGTATTCCCTCTGAGAAATATTAGCAGTCCCTCTGAAATGTATTAGTATGTAGTTCACTTGAAAGTATTAGTTTTTGTAATATTAGACAATGATATAATATCACGAGAGTGCTAAAAAGTATTAGGTTTTCATCTGAAAAGTATCGATAGTCACTCTGAAAAGTATTATTACGTAGTTCACTTGAAAATATTTAATAATTCCCTAAAAGTATTAGTTTTTCGGTCAATAGTATTAGTAGTTCTCGTGAAACGTATTAGTAATTTCTCTGAAAATATTAGTTTTTCCCTGGAATGTTTTCAATAATTCCCCTGAAAAGTATTAAAATTTTCTAATAAAAAATATTATTAGTCCCACTGAAAAGTATTAGTAGCTCCTCTTAAAAGTATTATTATTCTCGTTGGGTTCTTTGGATATATTATTGACAAAGTGGGTCCTGGTCGGGTAGATCCATTAGACTAGATCTGTCTAGCCGTTAGCCATCTAACATGAGACTACCTCTAATTTAAAAATTGAAATAAGTATTTTATCCATTTACGGCAAAGCTAACTTTGTTTGTTTGTTTATTGTTCGTGAACAAAATTATTAATTATTCACGAATACGAACACGTTCACAACACAAATTCGAACATTAAATAATATCAAGTCGAACACGTACAAACTCTTTAAAATGTTAATCGGGCTCGAACTATACAAACTAAACGGACATTTGGCAAACAATTTAAACCTCTGCTAGACTCGGATCGTTTACAACCTAATTAATAAAGAACACTTGATCATCACGAACAAATAACAACCTTATTCAATAATTTTAACGATCATCCTAGTCTTACTTCCAGAACTCGAAATTTCTGAACTAAATACAAGCCTCTCAAGGAAACACCGTCACCATATAAATTCTAAGTCGAGAAGATTATCTTATTCATCATCTTCATGTACACAGAATAATTAATGGCATATTCTGTATATGTCATCATCATTCACCCAAGTGAAATATAATTAAGGCCTAGATTATTCTTGCACTAATTACAGTTCTAATGAAGCTTCCACTATATTTTTCCTTTATCTTTTTCTTTTAACAACCACCAATGAACACGAGAAGGAAAGAATATTAGCAGGTAATACGTAGTTTTCATAACATTTTGGGACCCTTAAGACTAGTGCACATGTATTTCCAATCGTATCGGTCGGTGGTAGTCTAAATCATGCATGTAATTGGTAATTTTTTTTGTACCACGCATGCATGATGGAGACCACCACAATTTTATTCTTTAAATTCTTGTTTGCAATTACCTATTGTGGGAATCAATGATTTATTGTGCTTGTGGGTTTATTTTTCTCCATCACGAAATCGACAAAAATGTAAAAAGGGGTAACAAAGAGTAAAATGTAAGACTCATTGAGATCTATTTATGTTGTTTTCAAATCAATAAAATCTATGGGTAAAGGCAAAACTATAGGGAAGTAAAATTTGTTATCAATTTTTTTTAAAGAAAAAGGCAAGCTTTTCCCATTTATAATGTAATAGGCACCATAACCACCATCTTTGTTAAACAAATAAATAAATGCTCATCTTATCCATTAAAAGATATGACACGCCCAACATTCTGTCAAATCAAAGTCAAACATGTTTACAATATACTATCACTTCATGGTTTCCCTCAAGTACCACAACTATAATGTCACAAAACCTTGAATAAGACGGTCTCATAGATATAAACCATTAGATGGGTCCTATATTTAAATAGAATTTCGATCCAATTTATATCCATGAAAGAATCCATATTTAAATATTTTATAGGATCTGTTTCATTAACTTAGATCCATGAGACGGTCTCACGTAAGACCTCCTCCTATAATATATATGCATTTGTTTATGTTATAAGGACCATGAATGAGTTAGGTATTTGATTACCTTTTATTTATTGCTTTATTAGAAAGTCAAAATTCATTTAGCAGGATCACTTTTAACAATCGAAAAAAGCTAATTTCGCGCAAACTCAGGTTTTTTCTTTTTTTTTCCCACACATTTAGTCTTGCAAAAAGAAAAAAAAATAAATACTGCTCAAATTTGACTGAGGATTTTACTAAAGAGGAAATATCTTTTGCCCTTCGAACTATTCGATTTTTTCGGCTTTGCCACCTAAATTTTTTTCTGGGAACATTTTATCTCCTCAAAGTTCACAGATTTTGCACATAGCCTCCTCGGACTCGCCGTCAGTGGAATATTCCATCGGAATCTTGTCATGTGCCATGCACGTGGCGGCCAAATTGTAATTTGACTCAAATTATACAAATGTTATTGTACTTTATCATCTAAACTTTGCGCGATTGTTACTTTGCCTTATGAACTATGAGCGATTTATACTTTGCCACCTCAGTTTAAAAAAATCCAAAATTAAAATGTATGTAAAGTTATTTTATATCCTTTTTAATTTCTTGACCAAAAATAAGTAAGCTTAACTAGTATTCTCTTTAATAAAATATATTATCAATACAATTATTTTATAATCTCTTCCTTTTTAACTTATTTAATTTACTGTTTTTTTACATCAAAATTAGGAAAATAACTAATTTTTATGAATTTGAAGTGAAAAGAATTATAAATATACACCAATGCCAAATTTAAAATAATATAATGCAGTTTAAAAATTATTTTTATAAATTCAAGTAAATTTCAAAAATATAAAAGTTTTGAAACTTTAATGAACTGTATTATTTCTACTTTTAAAATACTATATTGGAATTTTAACATATGTTTCAAACTTATTACTACCTATTTCATTTTATTTTATTTTACTACCTAATTTATTTATGAAAATTCATTCTAATATATTAGAATTTATATTTGCCTACATATGTTAATTTTATTTACCTCAAAATGGATAAATATTTGTTTATGCATATTTTTTATTTGTAATTTGATAAAGTAAATTAACATTAACTTCATACTTTTTTAGTTATAAACTAATAAAGTAAGTAAAGAAAGTCTATAATTCTACAAGAAAGTCAAAAAAAAATTGTAAAATAATCTTGTCGATAGTACATTTTATTGGAGCGAATATTAGTTAAATTTATTTATTTTTTATCAAGAAATTTATAAAAGCATAAAATAAATGTATATACATACAATTTTTTTTTATTTTTTTAGATTGTGGTGGCGAAGTGTAAATCGCTCAAAATTTAAAAGGCAAAGTAATAAACAAATATATTGCATCTTATATTATAGCATCTTATATAATAGGCACAATAGCCACAATCGTTGGTTAAACAAATAATTCAGACTAAATAAATGCTTATCTTATCAATTAAAAGATATGACACACCCAACATTCTGGCAAATCAAAATCAAACTTGTTTACAAAATATTATCACGTCTTGGTTTCCCTTCAGTGCCACAGCTATAATGTATATGGATTTGCTTATGTTATAAGGGCCATGAATGAATTAGGTATATGATTAGCTTTTATTTATCGCTTTATTAGAAAATCAATATTCATTCAGGATCACTTTTAACAATCGAAACAAGATAATTTCAAGCAATTTTTCATTGTTTTTTTTTAACTTTACACAATTTAGTCTTGCACAAAAATTAAAAAAGAAAAAACATTGCTCAAAATTGATGAAGATTTTACTATATAAAAGAAGAACTTCTTAATCAATGAACTAAGAGGGCAGGTGGCTGAGTTTATAAACTCTTTAAGATGTTACAGAGCTTATAAACTACCCAAAAGTGTCTGGTAATTTATTTTTTTGAAAAAAGATGTTATAAGCTCTCAAGATAAGATGTTAGAAAATTATAAACTGTTTTTTTTAAAAGCTGAAGAATCCCGACTTGAAAATATGATTTTATCTTAACAACCTTTATCTACTTTGACCATTTTATTTACAAAAATGGTAACATTTTATAAACTCTTTCATCTTATTTTATTCGAACGCTCCAACTTCTTATTTTTAAAATAAGATCTAACAACCTACAATCTCTACAAACATCCTTCCTTGAATTATTCGGTCATGCAATACTTACTGAATACAAAGAGCAATATTAGATTTCGCGTGTCAACCGTTCATGCTTTTATGTTTATTAGACGTACAAGCTTATAAGATATTTTTAAAAAAAAATTAGCCAAACCCTCTAAGTTTTGACATCTAATTCGTTCAGAATATCAAATCAGCATCTCGTAGCATCATTTTAGCATCTTGTAGCATCATTTTACATAGTGGGCTCATTTCTGTTTCCATTTGAAAAACACCAATCAATTTATTTAGCTTTTGCCTATCTGCTGAAAGAAAGTACAGTGAAAATTGATTGGATGCTAAATAGATATATAAATAATACTAAGAGTTAGGAAGTGAACACTTGAGCTTCGTATGTGTCATACATATGTCCCATGTTATAGTTACTGCATTAAACAAACAAAGACATCCATCCTATTAGTGTTGTCTTATTCAGATTGCCACCTTCAGGAAATTATAACGCCACCTTTTTTTCCTCAGTGCCTTAACACGTCAAACAACACTCCACCAAGCCAAGGGCAGGTGGACATTACATTAGCCAAGTGTTAATCCAAATCTCAACACATCCTTTGCTCTATATATAAAAGGGGTCATGCAGGAAAAAGATAAAAGTGGGGGGTGTTTGCTAATGCAAGGGCAGAAAAGAAAAATGGATGAAGAACACCAAGTGCTTGTGAAAAAGCCAAGCCCAGTTGGAAACAAACTGCAACTTACAGTGGATGAAGTGGTGGAAGATTATGTGGGATCATTTGGATTCTCACAGCTATTGCAGGTGTTGTTGGTGTCACTGGCTAGGATATTTGATTCCCAATGCACTCTTGTAACCATTTTCACGGATGCTCAGCCGCAGTCGTGGCGGTGCATTGGCCCGGAATGTGGTGGTGCCGGAGGAGGAGGAAATGGTGCTTCTGTTTGCGGGTTAAAGCCAGGGACTTGGGAGTGGAGTGGTGGCAATACAAGCTCCACTATTGCTGAATGGGGATTGGTTTGTGACCGCAGATTTCTTGCTGCTCTCCCAACATCAGTCTACTTTCTTGGTTCTCTTATAGGTCTCACTCTTCCCCACTATTATTTTACTACCATAAATTGCATACTAGTAATACAGAAAATAACAAGGGATACATATTAAAAAAAAAAAAAAAACAAGAGGTTTTTAAAAATTGCAAAAACCCCTTAGATTTGACTTCGTCTTAGATTTTTCCTCTTCATAAGCAAACAAAACATTTCAAAACTCCCATGCTATTTCTAGAAATATTACATTATCCCCTTCAATTCAAGACATAATCAAACTTGAGGGGACTTTTTGTAATTTTATAACATCTCTGGGTTTTTTGTAAATAGCCCAAACCTCAGGGTCTTTTGTAATTATCCCTAATAACAGTAGTATACCATCAAGTCACATATTCACATGCCTCATCCTTTGAGGTTTAGCTTGATTACAAAAAAGTCCAGTTATTTTTCAAAATTACAAGTATCCTTAAGATATTACAAATACGCCCTTGAGGTTTGTATTTACTTAACAAAAAAACCGCTCTTGAGGGTGTAATTTGTAAAACAGAAACAAATTTCAAGGGGGTATTTGTAATATGAAAGATATATGAGTTTTTTTACAATTAAACTGAACATTAATTAACTTTGTTTTTTATGTTTTTCATTTGATTTTAAGTTTGTCTGAACTCTTGAGGGTTCACCAAAATTAGTGGCTCAAAATTCAAACAAGAAAAAAGATAAAACACTGAAATTTATACACTATATATGATTTGGTACCTTAATGCCTTCTACTTTTAGCATGCATCAAGAAGATGATCAATATTTTTGAATCTGCTAATAGGCTCTGCAGTGTTCGGACGCCTGGCGGATGGATTCTTAGGAAGGAAAAGATCAGTGCTGCTCTCATGTCTTCTAACCTCTGTTACCATTTACCTTACTTCCCTCTCCCCCAACATATGGATTTACGCTCTTCTCCGTTTCGCAACCGGATTTTCTCGGGCGGGCATCGGGATAAGCTGCCTCGTGCTCTCCACAGAAGCCGTTGGCCGAAAATGGCGCGGTCAAGTAGGCCAATACGGGTTTTTCTTCTTCGCAGCAGGGTTCCTTTCGATTCCCGTGATTGCTTATCCAACCAGAACTTCTTGGAGAAATTTGTACAAGATTATATCATTCCTTCCACTCGTTTACTCAATCTTCATACTAATGCCCTTCGTGTTAGAGTCTCCGAGGTGGCTTCTAGTACGGGGTAGAAGTGAAGAAGCCCTCGACGTGTTGAAAAAATACGCAAGAATTAACGGGAAGGAGTTCCCTCCGAATCTGAGTCTTCTAGAACCATATAGTAATGAGAAAATGGCCGAAAATAGCACGTCCCCTATTGAGAGATTTTGGAATACTAAATGGGCCGTGAAAAGAATGGCGGTGGTTATGCTCACGGGTTTTGGGGTCGGCTTCGTGTATTATGGGATTCAACTCAACGTCGAGAACCTCAACTTCAATCTTTACTTCACCGTTGCCATAAACGCAATGATGGAGATTCCGGCCGTTTTTATAGGCAGTGTGCTGTTGAGTTTCACGAACCGGCGGATGCTTTTCTCCGTTTCGTCTTATCTTGTGGGAATTTCTTGCATTTTCTGCATTATTTTCTCAAACACGGGAAAAAATAATGAAATAACAAAAAAGGGAAGCTTGCCTCAATTGATGATCGAGGCGTTTGGTTTCATGGCTGCTTCGACTGCATTTGACGTGTTGTATATCTACTGTGTGGAGCTTTTCCCGACGAACGTGAGGAATTTTGCTGTTTCGATGTTGAGGCAGGCATTGATGTTGGGGGCTTCAATTTCTCCTCTGCTGGTTGTGTACGGGAGATTAAGTCCATCTCTTTCGTTCTTTGTGTTTGGGGTGCTGTCTGTTATCAGTGGACTGTTGAGCTTGTGGCTGCCTGAAACCAGGAATTGTCCTCTGTATGAAACTTTGGAGCAACAAGAAGAAGAAGAAAGATTAGATTGTGTGTGTGAAGAGTTGGGAATGGAAATGGGAAATAAGGTGCAAATGTAAATTTGTTTAGTGCACCATATTTCTTGTTTCTCATTAATAATGTAAGATGAAAATTGCAAGAATTTCTTAAAGGAATGCCACAGATAGGTTTCATGCGCTTTAATTGTTTAAAGTTTGTACAGAATTTAAATATTTTGCCCTAATGAAATTCAGGTTCTTTATAAACAAATAAAAAATTGATGTACTTCTTAAGAGAAATTTAATGCAATTATTAAACTTGGCAATTTCCATGACCAAATATATGTAACTCGAAGTGTATTGCAGTGTGAGGTGTAATGTAACAAAACATGCATACCAGAAGTGACTTCTAAATGATCAAATATAAAAGATTGATAATACATGTTCCAACACAGTTCAGTAGAAGAGAACCTCAAGGTGTACAACACCCCAGGAGAATGCAAGGAAATATTGCTTCTGAATCACATACTTACGAAGGTGTTTGGCTGAGCTTATAAAATAGATCTCTTAAACTCCTACATCTCATAAGATGTTTTTAGAATTATAACATGTTAGATCATATGTTGAAAATAAGTTGAAGTGTTTATATAAACTAAAATGATAGAGCTTATCAAATGTTGTAATATCATATCTGCAATTAAAATGATTAAAATCAAAGAAGGCTAAGATCTTTGAAAATTAGTTGGGATATCCACTTTTTTCAAAAAAAAAAAAAAAAAAAGCTTATAAGGTCCTAACATCTTATTTTGAGAGTTTATAAGGTCTTTTCTAAAAAATATTACCAAAGACTTTTAAAAAGCTTATAAAGCTCTCAAACATCTTATAAGATGCTTTCAAGAGCTTATAATCTCATCCAAACACCCTCTTAATCAACACCCACAAAGCTTCTTTACTCATTGCCTTGCTCTGCAAGAAGCAAGACGAAATCCAGTCATCCATGACCAGCAAATACTAATCACTGCTCGCTCACCAACTAAAACGTAGTTACCAGCTGATTTAAGAACACAATAACAGCACACAATGGAAACCGCATGGATAAAGAACATTATTATAGCACATAATGGAATTTCGCTGTAATCTAAATCTCCCCAATTCAATGTTTTCCTTGAACTTATCCCAATGACATAAGCTCAAGAGATCAGAATTACCAACTTCAAGACTCTTTCTCACTTATTCCAGTAAAATTAGCAATTCCAAACTCAGCCTCATGTCATTAATCAAACAGAAAATTTCCAACAGAAGAAACCAAATTAATAAAATTGAGACATTCATGGAACCCCAATATATTTCTTAAAATAAGCAAATACCATATGATAATACATATAACACCAACCAATAACTGAGATAAGATGCAGGAAGATAGTGCAACAAATTACTAACAATGATCAAATTCCAGGAGAAAGCAGGAAAAAGCTTTTTATATCAAACGCTTTTCCAATTAATTTCTCCAAGATCACTCAAAGCACTAAGTCTGATTCAGGTCCTCCACATGGCAAACACTCAACATCAATTAACTAGACCGAATTGAACTAAAGCCAGAAAAAAAAACTAATTTTTTGCAAAACCCCTAATTAAGATGCTCAAATTGAAATTAAACTCCTGGAGGCAAATCAATTAACTTTTTTTTCAGCAAAATATTACTATAAGCAATATCTTTTACAGTACCAGCTGAAGCCTGCGAAACATAGCTACATCAAAAAGCATAACGATTTCATTCATTTACAGTAGCGATCGGCCTTTTTCTTGACCCGGTCATCTAGGGCTTCCTCAACGGACTTCGCTTTCGCTTTTGGGTCGTACCCGAACTTCTTGGTTTCGACGGGGAATAACTCCTCGTACTTCATCTTCTTTGCCGCATCAATCGTGTACACCTCCGCCGCACCAGAACCCGAATCGACGACGGTGATACTCGGGTCCTCGGCCGGAACGGCGTCGTCGGGGAGCTTGTTCTTGTTCTTATTCTTCTTCTTTTTCTTCTTGTCTATGGCTTTGTCGCGGGTGGCCAGCTCGCCTCCCTTGAAGGCCAGCCTTCCGCTCCTCACCTTCTCGTACGCCTCCGACATTCCTAGCTTACGGAGATTAATTGCGAATCGATGGAAGGAAAATTTACCTATATATACACAGACGGGATTTTACTATATTTTGCTCCGTCTTGAGAACATGAACATGAAAATAAATTTAAAAATAATAATAAACCATAAAGAAACAAAAATAAATCCTACAAATTGAACCATCAAGAATAAACCCGAAAAATAAAAATAAACCCAAAAAATAAAAAATAAACCCTAAAAAAAACTAAAAATCCTAAAAACCCAAATTAATTAAAAGTAAACCCAAGAAACAAAATAAACCCTAAAAAAACAAATATAAACCCTAAGAAAAATAAAATCTGAAAAAAAAAACCTTTAAAACTTTGTATAAGGGCTTCGTCTCACGGATCTAAATCCGTGAGACCGTCTCACGCAAGTTTTTGCCTTTTGTGTAACGCCCCGAAATTTTCAACTATAAAATGCGTGCAAATATTCAGTTTACCGTATATATTTTTGAGAGACAACTCATTATATCGAGTCATTTAATTTTCAAAAGAACAATATACAGTAGAAATAATCACATAAAATAATTTGAATAAAATTTGATATCTACATATAATCCTAACAGCTATTTGACAGTGAAAAAAACTTTGAAAAATTCGCGTACATACATTTATTTATAAAGGAAAATAGGCCTGTAAATATATTTCATTTAAAATTCAATAGCAACAGTGGAAACAAATTATAAAGTGTAGAAAATTCATATATTCATTTATTTCTAAGCAATTCGCACATTTACTAATTTATATAATAAAAAAAATATCCCGCTTAGTCTATTTGCATAAATAAACTTAGAAAACCATAGTAATTCATCATTTATTATCTCAACTCGAAAACTCCCTAGAAACTGAACATTTGTTCTCAACACCAATCAATTATTACACAGAGTCTAGCATCATAGGTAAATACTTAGAAAATAATAATTTGTTTAACAATTTCTTATTCAATTGAAAATTAACATCTAAAAAAACATCACTCTAGTAGATTAATAGGAAAATCATAAATCGTATAATAATTTCTTAATTAATAGAAAACAATATTTAAAAATAAAAAGTCATTACTCCAGTAGTTTCACATGTCACCCATTATCCACCGCCAATAACCATCGTCGGCTCCTTAACCTGAAAAGTTAGATTATATATAGGGTGAGCAACACAGCTCAGTGGAGTTAAAATTGTCCAAGCTAAATACACAGATATCTCACATAGGTATGCAAATACAATCCAATAGAACATAGCATAGATCTTTTGAAAAACGTAGACATAGACATAGATTGCACTGCAGGAGTTCCACCTGAGGGATTACATCGACCCCGGACCTCTTGAGTCTCTGGCTTGGGTGTCTAAAGCAACTGTACTACACAATCATGCAAAATAATCTAAGTATTTAACAAGAACAATAAAGTTTAAAAAATAAACCCCACCTTGAACGTAGCTTGAAAAACAAGTAGAACTTAATTGTGTTGGATGCAAGCACGTCTAATCCTTGCTCGATAAGTCGCCTAACAATAAAATATAATACTAGTCAAAACCTCGAAAAATTCTAAGCTTGAACTTAGAAATACTAATCTAATTCTAATTAGGGGCTTAATAGAATATAAAAACAAAGTTGAGGGCTAACTGTTAGATTGGAAAAAGTGGTTGTTTTTGAGAAAAATAAACTGAATGGGAAAAATTATAATTCCCACAGAAGAATGATTAAAACCTTAAATTGGAATCAAAAGTTGTTTTTAAAACAAACTGAGAGTTAAAGGGTAAAATTGGTAATTGCTAGATAGATCCCTAAATTGAGTTCAATTTCCTTCATAAATACTTTGCAACTCATGCATTCCATCTCACCTATTTCCCGTCAAAATACCTCATCCTTCTCTTTTCCTTTCCCTTTGTTTTTTTTAATATCTTTCTCTCTTCTTTTTCTTTTTCTTTTCTTCCTTTCTTTTATTATACCCTCATATATCTCCTTGTTTCCTCTTCTTCTATTTCGGCCGAACAGACCCATCATCCCCATCCTATCCTTTTTTTCAAAAATTCTCATCTCTCTCTACACACAACACTTCCACTTCCTGCACCTTTATACGTCTTCGGCGCCGACAGATCCAGGTAGGATAATGGCAATTCGTGATTGGGTTTCTGGATTTTTGAAGAAACATAACAGTGGCTTTCGATTTGGGCTGAGGATTTGGGTCGTCGGACTCGATGTAGACTGCGGGATGGTGATTCGGGGTTCGGGTTTTTCCGACAGCTGGGTTTAGCTTTGACTAGCGGGGTTTTCTGGTTTGTTTGAGATGGTGGTTTTCAAAGTTGGGTTTGGCGATTTGGACAGGAAGTGGCCTAAAAATAGAGATTTTGGGGCTGCTAGTGGAACCTAGACTATGTTGGGGTTTGGGGATGGACTTGCAGATTTACGGTAGTGGCCTGTGGCGGCCTACGCGGTGGCTTGTTTTATACCTCTGTTTTTTATTGTTAAACGCTGAAATTTGGTTGCGAGCACGTGGAGAATTGAGGAGTTTGGAAAATACAGAGTTATAGGGTTTTTGTATTAATAAAGCTTGTAAGCAAAAATCGTAAGATAATAGGACTCTAAAATACCTGAATAAAAAGATAAGTTAAATCTTTAAAAGATAAGCTGGAATTTAAATTTTCGATAAGATGATAAGTGCGAAAGATGGAGTTTTACTACGTCTGGAATGGAAAAGTTTTATCTGAAACCTCTGGAGTTATATCCGGGAAAAATTGATAATGGCTAAAATAATAATGGTGGGTTAAAATGGGCTAATAAGGTATGAATAATGGGCTAAAGTAATTATTGGATTGAACATGCATTTGGGTTAATACGATTTTTGGGCTTAAGAAAATTGAATTTTTAAAAATAAGAAGCTAAGAAATTAAGCCCCTAAATAACTAAAAATTACATCTTAAAAATAAATAATGTCTGGGTGTTACAAACTGTCTCTCTTAATAAAAATTTTGTTCTCAAAATTTAGTCAACTTAATAAATCTAAAGTCCAAATATCCTGCTAGAATCGTATCCTTTTGTTCCCAAGTTTCCTCGTCCTAAATAACCATTGATGTAAGCAACCACCACTCAAGATAAATATGTCTCCAAATTACTCCAAAAATCCAAAATACATGCCCATTAAATTTCATGTTGTCCTTTCAGTTTGTCCGTCTATTGATGGTATAGTCCACTAAAATTTAACATTATTCCCATATTGTTGCAAGTTTCTCCAAATATTCAAAGTTAACTAGTATCTTTATCTGATAGTCTCACTGTTTCTCTTGTGTACAATTGGGCAAATTGCTCTAAACCATATGTCATCTGTAAAAAGTGTGTAGATTTGGTCAATCGGTCAAAAAGAGTCCATATCGTGATTTTCCTTAGTTGGTCGCGACTAACTTACAACAAAGTCAATATCTATATGCTCTCAACTTTCATTCGAGGATATCACGTGTCTTAACAAATATATGGACAGTCGTTGGTGCTTGATCTTAACTTGTTGGCATGTCATGCATCTATCCATAAAGTTCCAATACTTCCTATCATATTCCTTCACCAAAAATACATTTTGCATATCTAGACAAATCTTTGTAACTCATAGGTGAGCGGAGTACGATATCCAATGTGTTTAACCTAATATCACAGTTCTTCCTTAAGTACAACCAAAATTCCTTTGTAGGCTAATGCACCATTAGCAACTATAACAAATCCGTTGAGGTCTGCGATAAGGTCATGGTTTCTCATCTTACCTAAAACTCATATGTCCATTGTGCCTCATAAATCTTATCTCTAAGTACAAGTCGTTCAACCATTGTTGCAGTAATTAATTCAATCCACAAAAAGGTGTGACAACCTCGATTACTAACTTAGCAAACTCTCTCGTCAAGTATTCTTATTCTAGTAACTGGTCAATCCTTATTTAACTTCTTAAAAATCCTCCGCACACTTCTCGCTCCACTGAAACTTCACATTTTCCTGCCACTCTAGTCTCTGGTGTTGAACTCTAAAAAAAATACTTTCTGTAAACCTTATGTAATACCCAAAGGGGTCTAGGCACATTGAACTTCATTTACAATCGTAACTATACTCCATTCATTAATAACTTCAACTTTAACTAGGTCAAGTTGTATTCCGCATATGATAACGTTCTGACCAACCAATATTACACAGTCTAACCACAATTTAAACTTATTGAAATTCAGTAGAACTGATCTCGAGACCTCAAATCGATCCAAAATAAGACACTAGCTTCTTTAAGTAATCAAGTGAATCATTCATCATTAGCACTGGGTGCGTGTTTTGTAATCCAATAAATTCTCCATATAATCAATATACTTCATAGATCCATCTTATCTTAACAAACATGATTGGCTCTCCTCATAATGATACTCTAAGCTAGATAAGTCATTTAACCAATAATTCTTGTAATTGCACATTTAACTCTTATAATTCCTTTGTCGCTATTCTATTTGGTGAATTTGATATTGTGTAGTCCCAAGTAAAAAAGTCAGTGGTGGATTCTATTTGTTTACCAGTGGACTCCTAAATGAAAATTTCCTAAAAATATATTTCATAGTGTCGAATAACTATCACATTGACCATTGTAAAAAAAAAATTAAAATATTGGCAACTTACTGCACTAACCAAATACCTCTGACAATTTCTTTCTTAAGCTTTCTATTGCATTCTTTCTTGACACAACTTGGGTACAATACTAGCCTTTGATCCATAGAAAAATAAATACAGCATCTTTATATATTGAAACACTATCTCCTTATATGATAAGTACTCAATACTTTTCCCCTCTCTTCCTAAGTTAGTCCATGACTATGATCGCATCAAAATTGTTCTTTCATATAAATCAATTTCCAAATCCAGTCCATTAACTTCCTATCATATTCCTTTACCAAAAATACATTTTGCATATCTAGACAAATCTTTGTAATTCATAGGTGAGCGGAGTATGATATCCAATGTGTTTAACCTAATATCACAGTTCTTCCTTAAGTACAACCAAAATTCCTTTGTAGGCTAATGCACCATTAGCAACTATAACAAATCCGTTGAGGTCTGCGATAAGGTCATGGTTTCTCATCTTACCTAAAACTCATATGTCCATTGTGCCTCATAAATCTTATCTCTAAGTACAAGTCGTTCAACCATTGTTGCAGTAATTAATTCAATCCACAAAAATGTGTGACAACCTCGATTACTTACTTAGCAAACTCTCTCGTCAAGTATTCTTATTCTAGTAACTGGTCAATCCTTATTTAACTTCTTAAAAATCCTCCGCACACTTCTCGCTCCACTGAAACTTCACATTTTCCTGCCACTCTAGTCTCTGGTGTTGAACTCTAAAAAAAATACTTTCTGTAAACCTTATGTAATACCCAAAGGGGTCTAGGCACATTGAACTTCATTTACAATCGTAATTATACTCCATTCATTAATAACTTCAACTTTAACCAGGTCAAGTTGTATTCCGCATACGATAACGTTCTGACCAACCAATATTGCACAGTCTAACCACAATTTAAACTTATTGAAATTCAGTAGAACTGATCTCGAGACCTCAAATCGATCCTAAATAAGACACTAGCTTCTTTAAGTAATCAAGTGAATCATTCATCATTAGCACTGGGCGCGTGTTTTGTAATCCAATAAATTCTCCATATAATCAATATACTTCATAGATCCATCTTATCTTAACAAACATAAATGGCTCTCCTCATAATGATACTCTAAGCTAGATAAGTCATTTAACCAATAATTCTTGTAATTGCACATTTAACTCTTATAATTCCTTTGTCGCTATTCTATTTGGTGAATTTTGTCACGCCCCAAACGGGACGCGACGACGATCCACAACTTAAATACCATAACCAAACAGTCCAGACAAATATCAATGAGAACCCAATGAGACCGAGTCTAAATAGCAGCGGAATTAAAATAACAAGTACGAATACAACTTAAAGTCTACAATCCCTCATCCAAGTTACAACCCGAAAATCAACAGAATATAGCAACTTAAAGTCAAAGGGTAAGTTCGTTCTTCTCATCTTGGCTCATCGCCAAGCGCTGAGTCAGGTCCCTATTGCGTTGGCGCTCCTGGGCTAGCTCTGTGGTCGCGCGTTCACTTTCCCGGTGCCAATGAAGCATCAGCGCCCGGTAATATTCCCGTTTAGCATGGGCATGGAATACATCCCACCATGTAGGCGGCGTCGGCTCCATCCTGATCAAACAAAACTAAGGCGGATCAGTCAAAGGTAGAGGAAAGATAAGAAGAGAATAAGGAAGAATGGATAAGGAAATCAGTCAAGAATCAACTAAGTTAAAACAAGTATGACTATGAAATCTCAAAGTATGCGTTCTAACTTAGTTCAAATATCAATAAGGCGTTTCTATGCCAATTTGAAATTGATTTCACACTTAATTGGTCAAGTCGCGGTACTACCCAAAACACGCATCGAGGGTCCTATCCTGGGTCACTCGGTGTAAGTTTCCATCTTACTAGCCGAGCTCGATACCACTCTCTAATCATCACGCCCCAAACGGGACGCGCGACGGCGATCCACAACTTAAATATCATAACCAAACAGTCCAGACAAATATCAATGAGAACCCAATGAGACCGAGTCTAAATAGCGGCGAATTAAAATAACAAGTGCGAATACAACTTAAAGTCTACAATCCATCATCCAAGTTACAACCCGAAAATCAACGAAATATAGCAACTTAAAGTCAAAGGGTCCTAAGCCCTTGATTAAAAGCGGAATGGAACGAAATACTAAAGTCCGACAACAACATAAGAAAATAGTCCAATCAACAAAAAGAAGTAGTAAATCCAACAAGCGTAGTACAAGGTCTCAATCCGAGCCGATTCAAAGATCTCCAACGAAATCCTCATCTAAGGTTTGAAAACAGTGGGGATGAGACAAAAATCTCGGTGGATGGGGTGATCGGTAATGCGAGTGTGGCGCAATATAGTTAATGTGAGAAAACAGCTTATATGAAAACGCATGAGTATGATGCATGAATTCACACACATTTCGCAAGCGTCGTGATAAAATAATACAATAGTATATTTATACGAAGAAAAAACAGCGATTCATGGTCACACAGCACTATGTGATTCGGTCCAAGACAGGTAGGATTGCGTGCGGAAGTGTAACGCCAATCTATGCAAGGCAAATAATGGTTGCGTCACGGTTTGTAGCGACAACCAATGCAAAATGCAATAGCGATTGCATACGGAAATGTAACACCAACCAAAACGGGTCCGATAACTCCGAATCGTGTGGATCGATAAGCGATTCCTTCGTTCTTCCTTGTAACTCCCGGTCGGTATGGTTCAAGACCGCACCTTATCGCTCCGTAGGCAAAGACAAAATCCACAAAGTGGAGCTTGCAAGGCTCGGATCTGTCATAATCATGATTATACCTCGATTACGACCCGCTTCCCTTGGACAAACTCCGTCCCGCCTGCGGGTTAGGGCGATGGGGCCTAAAGAGTGGAATAGCGGCCGAGCTGCCGGTTCCTTCCCCGACGTATCCATTTCGATGTGAGCTCGACACACCAAGTTGACTCAGCAGAAAGTAATTACAATTACAGCAATCAACCAGCGCAATGAGTATTATTGATTCAGGGAAGCGATTTAGGAAATTTTTGAAAATTCGCGTAGCAATATTGGCGTTGGTGGAGTTTTTGGATGAAGATGATTATCGGAAGGATAAGAAACCTTCGATATCTTGAAAGATTAGGTGGGACATAAGTCCCGTTATAGATTCAATTCGCAAGGCGAGGAAGTCGCTCCGCGATCGGGTATTAATCGGTCAAATTGATCCGATAAGTCAAGGGTTTTTGGGAAAGTAAAATACTTAAATTAAATCTCCAAGTCAGAGAGTCCAGGGCTATTTTAGTAAAAGAGAAAATAATTTGAGTTAGGTCCTTTATAAAAGAAAAATTGTAATTTAGCCCCGTTTTGTAAAAACTAACACTTTTGGGGTTAAAAATTGAATAATTAAATATCCCGACCTTGAAAAATTATGAGGTCAGTTCCTAAATTCTCCAAATTGTCCAGATATTCAGGTTTTTAAAGTTTTGAGGTCGAGTTTTTATAAAAATCTCACATTGGCCCCAAATTTGTAAAAATTGCTAATTCGGACCTTAAGTTTTAAAAAATTCGGAACTCACAAACCGGAAGGGCTTTTAATGTGATTCCAGTTGTAAAATGTCACTAAGGTTAGTAGGATATTGGGACAAAAGCAGTTTTTTAAAAGAAATATGTGTAGGTCCTTTAACTTTTGAAAATATCATTTATGTCCCATTTTGAAATAATTGCCTTTAAGGCTTTTAGGGGTCCAATTGTTATGTAATTTGAACCTTGGGTCCAAAATATAATTAAGTTATAGTTAAGTTAGTATTTCCAGGTGCATGGGCTGCATAAGTCCTGGAAATTTCATTTGGGTCCTCAAGTTTAGTATTTTACACATTAGTCCCTCAATTTTAGTAAAATTGTTTTCCAAGCCCTAACCACTTGGATTTTTGGAATACTTTTAAAATATTTAATTCCCAGTACCTTAAGAGTAAAAATTTCAAATTTTAAAGTTTAGGTCTGGTGCAGTTTTAAAAATTGCAAAGTAGCCCTTAAACTTTCAAAATTTTACAATCTAGTCCTTGGGCTTTTAAAGGTTGATTTTATTTATCTTAAAACTTTATTAAAATGTCCCAAAGTCATTTTTGAACCTGAGTACAGTCCCAAATTTCGAAATTTGCAGAGGGGTCCTTTAACTTTTATTTTCTTGCAATTTAGTCCACCAACTTTCTATTTTTGCATTTTTAAGTCCAAAATTGAAATTTAATCAATTATGCTCGACTTTTCTAGGTTATAAGTCATCCAAAACATAGATTTTAAAGATCATACACATGCATGTCCAATACATACAAGAATTCATCAATTAAAACATTAAAGTGTACATGCATGCACCTAAAATTCAATAAATAGTAATTTTGAGCAACTCTTGAGAATTTTCATAACTTGATACATAAAATTGACATGCAATACATATATTATACATATCTCAAGGCTCATGATCAAATTTTCTACATGCATTTAATCAAAACACCTAAAAGTTGGAAAATATTTTTCCACCCACCTTAAAAAATTTCACAATTTTTGGATGAGGCTTCTTAGGTCAGCCCCTAAGTCAAGAAATATCAAAAATTTGAAGTTAGAAAAATGAGAGAAAAATTAGGGATAAAAATAAGGAAATAAGGAAAGGAGAAGGACTACACTTTACCTTGTGTAGTAGATGTTTGGAGACTAGTTGAAGCTCAAAAATTGGAAATTTTTGCTCAACTCCAAAATCTCCTAAGGTCAGCCCCTATTTCTCAAAAATGAAAAAGGGGTGTTAAAATTTGGAAAAATTAGAAAGAATAGGGAAGAAGGGGTCTAGTACTCAATTCTTACCTTGTAGTCTAATTTCCTCTACTATTTCCTCTTCAAATTTGAAGTCCTTCTTCAAAAATATTGTCAAGCTCTAATCTTCAAGTTCTTCTAAATGTACCTCCAAACCAATTTCAAACTTAAGTTAAGAAGGTGGAGAGATGAACAATGTGATATACAAAATGGATTGAAGCTAAAATTTCTTACCTTGTATGATGATGGTTCGATTTTTAGTGAAGAATAGGAGGAAAATGTTGAAAATTTTTCTAAGTATAGAAGAAGAAAGTGAAAGGAAGAATAGAGAGAAGTTGGGAGTAAGTTGGGAAAAATAGTAATAAAGAATTGGTGTATAAGATGATGTGTATAATGTTTGAATTAATGATATAATTATACACAAGATGACTAATATATGGTGTAGGTGTACAAGAGTTGGATGATATTTTTATTCCAAAAATATCCATGTTGGCCGTCCACTTCAAGGGTATTATGGTAATTCCATATTTTTTTTTGTCCCAAATTTGATGATAATAGATGAAATATATCAATCTCCAAAATAATTAGTGATTTCCTTGATCACTTGTAAGTCTCATGATCACTTAATCTAAATCAAATTCTTAATTCTATAAGGTAAAAGTCTCTAAAATAAATAGTCTCTTAAAATTCTAAGGTGACTAATAAATACAAAAATAGTAATAATGATCAATCAAGTGATCATAAATGAGGAATAGAATTAATAAAGATCATGATCACAAGTAAATAAATAAAATAAAATAAAATACAAAATGTATATACTATTAATGATTACTCGTCAAAATGACACGGTAAAATAGTCGATCAAAAGTATAAACGACAATAAGGATCAATTAATAACTTCGGAAAAATCGGGGCTTCACATCCTCCCCTCTTAAAAGAATTTGGTCCCCAAATTCTCTTGAGAATAGTTCTGGATATTGATTCCTTATGTCTTCTTCCATCTCCCACGTTGCGTCTTCGTCTCGGTTGTGGTTCTGCCACACCACTTTAACCATCGGGATTTCTCTCTTACGCAACTGTCGTATTTGCTGATCAATGATCCGGATTGGCCTCTCGGTGTAGGATAGATTTTCCATTAGAGGAGGAGTATCTCGAGTGATGATATGCTCGGGATCCGGTTGATACTTCTTCGCCTCGACACGTGGAATACATCGTGCATTCCCGCATATGGTGCTTTGTAACTCAAGTCTCGTAGGCTAACTTCCCGATCTTCTAAAATCTTGTAAGGTCCAACATATCTCGGACTCAACTTGCCTCCTTTCTTCGGATTGATCAATCCTTTCCGTGGTGAGAGTCTGAGAAATACTTCATCACCGACTTCAAATTCCAAATCCTTTCTTCTCTTGTCCGCGTAACTCTTTTGGCGGCTGTGAGCTGTGCGAATCCGCTCCTTGATCAGCTTGACCTTCTCCATGGCCTCCTGAACTAAGTCGACCTTTGGAATCGAGGGCGACTTTCGTTTCTCTTTCGGAGTCCATTGGTCATCAATCTCCCAGTGTAGTGGGGATCTACATTTTCGCCTATATAATGCCTCGTAGGTGCCATCCCAATCATGGCCTCGATAATCTGTTATTGTAGGCGAACTCGGCTAATGGTAAGTGCGAATCCCAATTTCCTTGAAAATCTAAGGTGCGGGCTCGCAACATATCTTCAAGGGTTTGAATTGTTCGCTCGGTATCCCCATCGGTTTGTGGATGTCTTCTTTGTCTTTGAAACTTAGTGAGGTACCCAATTCCTCGTGCAAGCACTTCCAAAATCGGAGACAAACCTCGGGTCTGTCGGATACTATATCGACCGGTACTCCATGCGAATAATGATTTCTCGGATATAAGTCTCATGCGAGTTTTACGCAAGCTATCGCTTTTCTTAATGGGTAAAAAGTGTGCGATTTCGTGAGTCGGTCTACAACTACCCAAATAGCATCATGGCCTCCTCTCGTCCTTGGTAGATCCGTCACGAAGTCCTTCGTTATGTGTTCCCATTTCCACTCGGGAATTCTCAACGGTTGTAGTAAACCGGATGGTCGTTGGTGTTCTGCTTTTACTCGTTGACAAGTCAAACATCTCGCAACGACTTACGCTGCCGGTTCTTCATGTTTACCCACCAATAACTCCATTTCAAATCCTTATACATCTTGTTTCCTCCAGGATGTATAGTGTATTTTGAACGGTGTGCCTCTCTAGGATTCTATTCCTAATCTGCTCATCATTCGGTACACACACTCGATTCCTGAACCCGATAACTCCATCTTCGTGCACTGAGAATTCGATCTTTCTCCTTTAAGTATCTTCTCCTTCGCTTTTGAAGATGTGTATCTTTCTCTTGTGCTTCTTTGATCTCATTCAATGATTGGGTGTAATCGAAATGTTAGCACATGAAATCGAGTATTGGTTCTCGTCGATTCCAATTGCTCAGCTCTTTTAATGATTCCCACTCTCGAATCATAAGTCCGCTAAGCTCGCCTTTCTACTTAGAGCGCGTGCTACGACGTTAGCTTTACCGGGATGGTATTGAATATCAAAGTGATAGTCCTCAATCAACTCCATCCATCTCCGTTGCCTCGTATTGAGGTCTTTACGGGAGAATAGGTACTTCAAGCTCTTATGGTCCGTGAAAACCGTGAATGTTGCTCGTAGAGATAGTGTCTCCATTTCTTCAACGCGAAAACTATCGCTAATTCCAAGTCATGCGTTGGATAATTGGCTTCATACGGCTTGAGCTTTCGTGATGCATAAGCGACAACGTTTCCTTCCTGCATGAGCACTGCTCCTAGTCCTTCTTTTGATGCATCACTGTAGACGACAAAGTTCTCTGTTCCCTTTGGAAGGGCTAAGACTGAGCCGTAGTAAGTCGTTTCTTGACTCTTGAAACTCGCCTCGCATTTATCATTCCACTCAAACTTGACTTGCTTCTGGGTTAGTCGAGTGAGTGGTCCGGCTATGTTGGAGAAATCCTGGATAAATCTTCGATAATATCCAGCTAGTCCTCGGAAACTCCTGCTTTCCGTTACAGACTTGGTTGTTTCCATTCAACCACCGTCTGCGTACCTTCAAAGGATCTACTGCAATCCCAATCGGATACTATATGTCCCAAGAACGCGACTTCACTAAGCCAAAATTCGCACTTGCTGAATTTGGCATACATCTTATGCTCTCGTAGTGTCTCTAAAATGATTTTCAGATGACGTTCGTGCTCTTCTCTAGACTTAGAGTACACGAGTATGTCGTCAATGAATATCACTACGAATTGATCCAAATAAGGTTGAAAGACTCGATGCATCGTGTCCATAAATGCTTTGCTGGTGCATTCGCTGAATCGAAGGCATTACTACAAACTCGTAGTGTCCATATCGAGTTTGAAATGCAGTTTTGGAAATGTCTCCTTCGCGGATCTTCAGTTGGTAATATCCTTGTTGTAAATCAAACTTCGAGTACACCGTCGCTCCTTGAAGTTGATCAAATAGTTCGTCTATCCTCGGGAGGGGATATTTGTTCTTGATGGTCACACTATTAAGACCACGATAATCTATACATAGTCTTAATGTACCATACTTCTTTTTGACGAACAACACTGGTGCTCCCCACGGAGACGTACTCGGTCGGATAAATTCCACATCCATCAGTTTCTGTAATTGCGTTTTCAACTCTTGTAACTCAAGAGGAGCCATTCTATACGGTGTTCTGGCAATCGGGGCAGTCCCTGGCAACACCTCGATGGTGAACTCGACTTCCCTATCCGGAGGGACAGTGGTGAGTTCTTGTGGAAATACATCCGCGTATTCTGATACTACAGATACTTGGTTGATTTGTGTCTCAACCTTGGGTTTGTTAATTATAAACGCCAAGTACCCTTGAGCCCCTCTAGTGATCGCCCTTCTCGCTTTCATTGCTGAAATGATTGGGGCAATCTTAACTCGTGCTCTTCCCGAAATCTCCACTTCGGGTTTTCCGGGTTCACATAGCTTAATGGACTTGTTATGGCAGTCCATTTGTGCATGGTGTGCAGATAACCAGTTCATCCCCAATATCACGTCGTATTCGGATATAGGTAATAAGATCAAATCGGCAGGAAAGTTTATCTCAAAGAATCTTAACTTCGCATGCATTATAGATAATATCTATTATCTGACTTGCACCCATAGGAGTTGACACTTCTAAGCATATAGGCATATGTTCCATGCATGCATGCAGTTTGTGTACAAAATGCGGTGCAACAAATGAATGCATTGATCCAGGGTCGAACAATATTTTAGCGTAGTGGTTAGATACTAGCGTACCTTCCACCACGCCTCCTTCCCGAGCCTCCCCGTCCGGCTAGTGCAAATGCTCGAGCGGGCATCCTCGCCGATTACCCTGGCCATTTCCCGCTTCTGCGGCGTGCGTCTGTTTAGTTCGATCATCGTGCCTTCGGCAATCTTGGTGACTGGTCTGATTACATTACCACAAAGGCAAACACCTTCCTTGTTTACGCCAACAGATCGTTGGCGGTATGTCCCGGTTTCGGCAATGTGCACACACTTGACCCGCTTTCCTTGCAGACCTCTTTCCTTGTCTGTTTTATTAATCGTCCTTCAAACTTAGCAAAGATTTAGATGGCTGTCCCACAACTGTCCTCTTAAGATCGTCGATGGCCTACTCTGCTTGAATCTGTCCAATACGGTTCGATCCCGACTAAATGCGGAGAGAGCTGCCTTTACTGCGGCTGAGTAGGTTGCTAGTTCAACAACAATCAAGTTTCTGAAGTTCCGTTTCAATCCTCGAGTGAACTTGTAAAGCTTATCCTCTTGATCGATTGTCCCCGAGCATACTTGGACAATCGGTGAAATTGACTCGATCTTGAGCTACGATCAGTTCCCTTGCCTCAATCTATGGAATTCATCCCGGCGCTTCCTTCACGACACTGGGAATATATTGTTCATTGAACTCAGCCAAGAAATTTCCCCATGTTCTCGACTACCCGGTCTGTTCCCATCTCCTTTCAACTGCCCTCCACCATCTCTAGCAAAATGATTCCAGATTTAAATACAAATGAGTATGACTCTCTGCTCATCGGAGTATTGAAGAGCATTGAAGATATTTTCCAACTTCTCTATCCATTCTTCTGCTTTCACATCGTCCGGCTCTCCCAAGAAGGTTGGTGGGTCGAACCGCAGGAATCGCTCCAACGTGCGATCGTTCGCCTCTCTGGCGGGTTCGGGAGCACGGGGTTGAGGCTCTGCCTGTTGCCTCATAAAAACCAGTATTTGCTGTAAGGCTTGTGTGGTCAGATTGTCTCCTGCAGCAGGTGGAGGAGGTGGTGGTAATTCCGGAGAGGGTACCCGATCCCTGGGTACATCATCGTCTCCTCGTGGAACGCGACGAGGTCTCCCACGTCCTCGATGTTCTGCCATTCTGTATCTTGAAGCGTTAGTTGCGATTCGCGAGTAAATGAATACAATAATGATTCGCGTAAAGCAAGTGATATCGCAGGGAAAGTAACATCAACACAAGACACTGAATAAATAGCAAAAGGCATATCCATTAATATAAAATTTGAATACACCCAAGGTACAACAACAGAATACTAAGTCAGATACATGGAATCAAAATACATCCGAATCTAGTACAATAAATGTAAGGTACAACACTAGAATACACGGCTACAACAACAAAAGTACAAACTGACAATCTGCTAGCTAATCAGTGAGATCGCCATCATCGTCGCTCGCAGCTATGTCTATAATCGGGGCTGGGTCGGGCTGAGGTGGCGCCTCAACCTCGGGCCAATCCACGAAGTCCAACCACTGCTCGAATCCCTGAGCCTCATCGAGTGGAGCAGCCTCCGGCTCTCCAATGTCGACTGGATCCTCCTCGGATCCTCCTCGGCGTCAGGTACAGGCTCCGCCTCGGGCGGTGGCACTGGCTGAGCATTAGTTGCTAAAACAGCCTCTAGTGCGGCGTCTCTCTGAGCTAGGGCCTGTGTAAGGTCCTCTATGACTGTCATCTGCTTGATTAGGGTCTCCTCCAAGCGATCGATGGTGCTACGGGATAGGCGGGCATCAATCTCCCATTTCTGCGCACGTCCGCTTGTCCTCTTCATCTTCTCCCGTATGTTATACAGCGCTCCTGGATACTCGTATTTGGTCCTCCCGCTCTTATGGTGTTATCGCGGTCCTTGATGACATGATGGTCGATTCGTTCTTCTCATCTTGCTCATCGCCAAGCGCCGAGTCAGTCCCTATGCGTTGGCGCTCTGGGCTAGCTGCGGGTCGCGCGTTCACTTTCCGTGCCAATGAATCATCGTGCCGGTAATATTCCCGCTCGGCACGGGCATGGAATACATCCCACCATGTAGGCGGCGTCGGATCCATCCGATCAAACAAAACTAAGGCGGATCACCAAAGGTAGAGGAAAGATAAGAAGAGAATAAGGAAGAATGAATAAGGAAATCAGTCAAGAATCAACTAAGTCAAAACAAGTATGACTATGAAATCTCAAAGTATGCGTTCTAACTTAGTTCAAACATCAATAAGGCGTTTCTATGACAATTTGAAATTGATTTCACACTTAATTGGTCAAGTCGCAGATTACCCAAAACACGATCCGATGGTCCTATCCTGGGTCACTCGGTGTAAGTTTCCATCTTACTAGCCGAGCTCGATACCACTTAAATCGTCACGCCCCAAACGGGACGTGACGACGATCCACAACATAAATACCATAACCAAACAGTCCAGACAAATATCAATGAGAACCCAATGAGACCGAGTCTAAATAGCAGCGGAATTAAAATAACAAGTACGAATACAACTTAAAGTCTACAATCCATCATCCAAGTTACAACCCGAAAATCAACAGAATATAGCAACTTAAAGTCGAAGGGTCCTACGCCCTTCAGTTACAAACTAGAATGGAACGAAATACAAAAGTCCGACAACAACATAAGAAAATAGTCCAATCAACAACAAGAAGTAGTAAATCCAACAAGCGTAGTACAAGGTCTCAATCCAAAGCCGGTTCAGCATCTCCAACGAAATCCTCATCTAAGGTTTGAAAACAGGTGGGGATGAGACAAAAATCTTAGTGGATGGGGTGATCGTGTGCGAGTGTGGCGCAATATAGTTAATGTGAGAAAACATTATATGAAAACGCGTGAGTATGATGCATGAATTCACACACGTTCAAGCGTCGTGATAAAATAATACAATAGTATATTTATACAGCTTCAAGAAAATATTCATGGTCACACAGCACTATGTGATTCGAAGACAGTAGGATTGCGACGGAAGTGTAACGCCAATCCTATGCAAGGCAAATAATGGTTGCGTCGGGATTTGTAGCGACAACCAATGCAAAACAGTAGCGATTGCATACGGAAATGTAACACCAACCAAAACGGGTCCGATAACTCCGGAATCGTGTGGATCGACAACGATTCCTTCGTTCTTCCTTGTAACTCCCGGTCAAGTATGGTTCAAGACCGGCACCTTATCGCTCCGTAGGCAAAGACAAAATCCACAAAGTGGAGCTTGCAAGGCTCGGATCTGTCATAATCATGATTATACCTCGATTACTACGACCCGCTTCCCTCGACAAACTCCGTCCCTCGGTTGCGGGTTGGGGCGATGGGGCCGGAAGAGTGGAATAGCAGCCGAGCTGCCCGGTTCCTTCCCCCGACGTATCCATTTCGATTTGTGAGCTCGACACACCAAGTTGACTCAGGCAGGAAAGTAATTACAATTACAGGCAGTCAACCAGGCAGTCGAGTATTATTGATTCAGGGAAGCAGTTTAGGAAATTTTTTGAAAATTCGCGAGTAGCAATATTGGCGTTGGTGGAGTTTTTGGATGAAGATGATTATCGGAAGGATAAGAAACCTTCGATATCTTGAAAGATTAGGTGGGACATAAGTCCCGTTATAGATTCAATTCGCAAGGCGAGGAAGTCGCTCCGCGATCGGGTATTAATCGGTCAAATTGATCCGATAAGTCAAGGGTTTTTGGGAAAGTAAAATACTTAAATTAAATCTCCAAGTCAGAGAGTCCAGGGCTATTTTAGTAAAAGAGAAAATAATTTGAGTTAGGTCCTTTATAAAAGAAAAATTGTAATTTAGCCCCGTTTTGTAAAAACTAACACTTTTGGGGTTAAGAATTGAATAATTAAATATCCCGACCTTGAAAAATTATGAGGTCAGTTCCTAAATTCTCCAAATTGTCCAGAGATTCAGGTTTTTAAAGTTTTGAGGTCGAGTTTTTATAAAAATCTCACATTGGCCCCAAATTTGTAAAAATTGCCAATTCGGACCTTAAGTTTTAAAAAATTTGGAACTCACAAACCGGAAGGGCTTTTAATGTTATTAAAGTTGAAAAATGTCACTAAGGTTAGTAGGATATTGGGACAAAAGCAGTTTTTAAAAGAAATATGTGTAGGTCCTTTAACTTTTGAAAATATCATTTATGTCCCATTTTGAAATAATTGCCTTTAAGGCTTTTAGAGGTCCAATTGTTATGTAATTTGAACCTTGGGTCCAAAATATAATTAATTTATAGTTAAGTTAGTATTTCCAGGTGCATGGGCTGCATAAGTCCTGGAAATTTCATTTGGGTCCTCAAGTTTAGTATTTTACACATTAGTCCCTCAATTTTAGTAAAATTATTTTCCAAGCCCTAACCACTTGGATTTTTGGAATACTTTTAAAATATGTAATTCCCAGTACCTTAAGAGTAAAAAATTTCAAATTTTAAAGTTTAGGTCTGGGGCAGTTTTAAAAATTGCAAAGTAGCCCTTAAACTTTCAAAATTTTACAATCTAGTCCTTGAGCTTTTAAAGGTTGATTTTATTTATCTTAAAACTCTTAAAACTTTATTAAAATGTCCAAAAGTCATTTTTGAACCTGAGTACAGTCCCAAATTTTGAAATTTGCATAGGGATCCTTTAACTTTTATTTTCTTGCAATTTAGTCCACCAACTTTCCATTTTTGCATTTTAAGTCCAAAATTGAAATTTAATCAATTATGCTCGACTTTTCCATGTTATAAGTCATCCAAAACATAGATTTTAAAGATCATACACATGCATGTCCAATACATACAAGAATTCATCAATTAAAACATTAAAGTGTACATGCATGCACCTAAAATTCAATAAATAGTAATTTTGAGCAACTCTTGAGAATTTTCATAACTTGATACATAAAATTGACATGCAATACATAGATTATACATATCTCAAGGCTCATGATCAAATTTTCTACATGCATTTAATCAAAACACCTAAAAGTTGGAAAATATTTTTCCACCCACTTTAAAATTGGAAATTGTGAAATAAAAGGATAATTTCACAATTTTTGGATGAGGCTTCTTAGGTCAGCCCCTAAGTCAAGAAATATCAAAAATTTGAAGTTAGAAAAATGAGAGAAAAATTAGGGATAAAAAGAAGGAAATAAGGAAAGGAGAAGGACTACACTTTACCTTGTGTAGTAGATGTTTGGAGACTAGTTGAAGCTCAAAAATTGGAAATTTTTGCTCAACTCCAAAATCTCCTAAGGTCAGCCCCTATTTCTCAAAAATGAAAAAGGGGTGTTAAAATTTGGAAAAATTAGAAAGAATAGGGAAGAAGGGGTCTAGTACTCAATTCTTACCTTGTAGTCTAATTTCCTCTACTATTTCCTCTTCAAATTTGAAGTCCTTCTTCAAAAATGTTGTCAAACTCTAATCTTCAAGTTTTTCTAAATGTACCTCCAAACCAATTTCAAACTTAAGTTAAGAAGGTGGAGAGATGAACAATGTGATATACAAAATGGATTGAAGCTAAAATTTCTTACCTTGTATGATGATGGTTCGATTTTTAGTGAAGAATAGGAGGAAAATGTTGAAAATTTTTCTAAGTATAGAAGAAGAAAGTGAAAGGAAGAATAGAGAGAAGTTGGGAGTAAGTTGGGAAAATAGTAATAAAGAATTGGTGTATAAGATGATGTGTGTAATGTTTGAATTAATGATATAATTATACACAAGATGACTAATATATGGTGTAGGTGTACAAGAGTTGGATGATATTTTTATTCCAAAAATATCCATGTTGGCCGTCCACTTCAAGGGTATTATGGTAATTCCATATATTTTTTTTTGTCCCAAATTTGATGATAATAGATGAAATATATCAATCTCCAAAATAATTAGTGATTTCCTTGATCACTTGTAAGTCTCATGATCACTTAATCTAAATCAAATTCTTAATTCAATAAGGTAAAAGTCTCTAAAATAAATAGTCTCTTAAAATTCTAAGGTGACTAATAAATACAAAAATAGTAATAATGATCAATCAAGTGATCATAAATGAGGAATAGAATTAATAAAGATCATGATCACAAGTAAATAAATAAAATGAAATAAAATACAAAATGTATATATTATTAATGATTACTCGTCAAAATGACGCGGTAAAATAGTCGATCAAAAGTATAAACGACAATAAGGATCAATTAATAGCTTCGGAAAAATCGGGGCTTCACAAATTTGATATTGTGTAGTCCCAAGTAAAAAAGTCAGTGGTGGATTCTATTTGTTTACCAGTGGACTCCTAAATGAAAATTTCCTAAAAATATATTTCATAGTGTCGAATAACTATCACATTGACCATTGTAAAAAAAAAATTAAAATATTGGCAACTTACTGCACTAACCAAATACCTCTGACAATTTCTTTCTTAAGCTTTCTATTGCATTCTTTCTTGACACAACTTGGGTACAATACTAGCCTTTGATCCATAGAAAAATAAATACATCATCTTTATATATTGAAACACTATCTCCTTATATGATAAGTACTCAATACTTTTCCCCTCTCTTCCTAAGTTAGTCCATGACTATGATCGCATCAAAATTGTTCCTTCATATAAATCAATTTCCAAATCCAGTCCACTAACTTCCTATCATATTCTTCATCAAAAATACATTTTGCATATCTAGACAAATCTTTGTAACTCATAGGTGAGCGGAGTATGATATCCAATTGTTTAACCTAATATCACAGTTCTTCCTTAAGTACAACCAAAATTCCTTTGTAGGCTAATGCACCATTAACAACTATAACAAATCCGTTGAGGTCTGCGATAAGGTCATGGTTTCTCATCTTACCTAAAACTCATATGTCCATTGTGCCTCATAAATCTTATCTCTAAGTACAAGTCGTTCAACCATTGATGCAGTAATTAATTCAATCCACAAAAAGGTGTGACAACCTCGATTACTAACTTAGCAAACTCTCTCACAAGTATTCTTATTCTAAGAATCGGTCAATCCTTATTTAACTTCTTAAAAATCCTCCGCACACTTCTCGCTCCACTGAAACTTCACATTTTCCTGCCACCCTAGTCTCTGGTGTTGAACTCTAAAAAAAATACTTTCTGTAAACATTATGTAATACCCAAAGGGGTCTAGGCACATTGAACTTCATTTACAATCGTAACTATACTCCATTCATTAATAACTTCAACTTTAACCAGGTCAAGTTGTATTCCGCATACGATAACGTTCTGACCAACCAATATTACACAGTCTAACCACAATTTAGGCTTATTGAAATTCAGTAGAACTGATCTCGAGACCTCAAATCGATCCTAAATAAGACACTAGCTTCTTTAAGTAATCAAGTGAATCATTCATCATTAGCACTGGGTGCGTGTTTTGTAATCCAATAAATTCTCCATATAATCAATATACTTCTTAGATCCATCTTATCTTAACAAACATGATTGGCTCTCTTCATAATGATACTCTAAGCTAGATAAGTCATTTAACCAATAATTCTTGTAATTGCACATTTAACTCTTATAATTCCTTTGTCGCTATTCTATTTGGTGAATTTGATATTGTGTAGTCCCAAGTAAAAAAGTCAGTGGTGGATTCTATTTGTTTACCAGTGGACTCCTAAATGAAAATTTCCTAAAAATATATTTCATAGTGTCGAATAACTATTACATTGACCATTGTAAAAAAAAAAAATATTGGTAACTTACTGCACTAACCAAATACCTCTGACAATTTCTTTCTTAAGCTTTCTATTACATTCTTTCTTGACACAACTTGGGTACAATACTAGCCTTTGATCCATAGAAAAATAAATACATCATCTTTATATATTGAAACACTATCTCCTTATATGATAAGTACTCAATACTTTTCCCCTCTCTTCCTAAGTTAGTCCATGACTATGATCGCATCAAAATTGTTCCTTCATATAAATCAATTTCCAAATCCAGTCCACTAACTTTCAGCTTCGCGACTTTAGACATCCAAACAATAATTATTATCTTTCCAAATAATATACTAACATCATAACCATCCGAATGTATTATCATTAACACTTAAATAAATGAACATGGCGTAAATCATGAATATTCAACTTTAAAGCTACTAAAGTCCATCCAAAATCTATGTTGCTAGTATTCTACCTATAGTCAATCCTAACATTCTAGATCGTCTATTGTTTGAATAAATTTGTAATAAACCTTATGTATTCTATCACAATGGTCCTCTTGGGTCCTATAGAGTTTGTATTATTCTCTCTAATTCTCTATAGAATTCATCAATATCTCGTAAGAGTCCAATAGTCACATTATATCGTATGTGTTATGCATCCATGAAATATAGTTTGATATTTTTTTTTCTTTTCGCAATAGAAATCATGTAATTTGTCAGTAGCAGTAGCAATGGCAGTAGCCATAGAAATAGCAATAGAACTTTTGAAAATTTAACTTTGTACCTTGGCTTTGGAGTTGGCGTGGTATAGCGGTATTGGATATATAGTCTTTTTCTATTTATAAAAAAAACCTGATTTACTCATTTTCATTAGAGTTACACACATAAAAATTACATATATATTTTTCAAGTCTACAGGAAAGTAGACCTGCTCTAATACCACCTGTAACACCCCGAAATTTTGAACTATAAAATGCGTGTAAATATTCATTTTACCATATATATTTTTGAGAGACAACTCGTTATAGCGAGCCATTTAATTTTCAAAAGAACAATAATTACAGTGGAAATAATCGCATAAAATAATATGAATAAAATTTGACATCTACATATAATCATAACAACTATTTGACAGTGAAAAAAACTTTGAAAAATTCGCGTACATATATTTATTTACAAAAGAAAATAGGTCTGTAAATATATTTCATTTAGAATTCAATAGCAACAGTGGAAACAAATTATAAAGTGTAGAAAATTCATATATTCATTTATTTCTAAGAAATTCGCATATTTACTAAGTTATATAATAAAAAAATATCCCGCTTAGTCTATTTGCATAGATAAACTTAGAAAATCATAGTAATTCATCATTTATTATCTCAACTTGAAAACTCCCTAGAAACTGAACATTTGTTCTCAACACCAATCAATTATTACACAGAGTCTAGCATCATAGGTAAATACTTAGAAAATAATAATTTGTTTAACAATTTCTTATTCAATGGAAAATTAACATCTAAAAAAAACATTACTCTAGTAGTTTCATAGGAAAATCATAAATCGTATAATAGTTTCTTATTAATAGAAAACAATATTTAAAAATAAAAAAACATTACTCCAGTAGTTTCATAGGCCACCCATTATCCACCGCCAATAACCACCGTCGAATCCTTAACCTGAAAAGTTTGATTATATATAGGGTGAGCGACACAGCTCAGTGGAGTCAAAATCGTCCAAGCTAAATACACAGATATCTCACATAGGCATGCAAATACAATCCAATAGAATATAGCATAGATCTTTTAAAAAACGAAGACATGGACATAGATTGCACTACAGGGGTTCCACATGAGGGATACATCAACCCCGGACCTCTTGAGTCCATGGCTCATGGGTGTCTAAAGCAATCGTCTTCTGTGATAAATCACGCAAAAATAATCTAAGCATTTAACAAGGACAATAAAGTTTAGAAAACAAACCACACCTTGAACGTAGCTTGAAAAACAAGTAGAACTTAAATGTGTTGGATGCAAGCATGTCTAATCCTTGCTCGATAAGTCGCCTAATAATAAAATATAATACTAGTCAAAACCTCGAAAAATTCTAAGCTTGAACTTAGAAATACTAATCTAAAATTCTAATTAGGGGCTTAATAGAATATAAAAACAAAGTTGAGGGCTAACTGTTAAATTTGAATAAGAAGCTGTTTTTGAGAAAAATAAACTGAATGGGAAAAATTATAATTCCCACAGAAGATGGATTAAATCCTTAAATTGGAATCAAAAGTGTTTTTAAAACAAACTGAGAGTTAAAGGGTAAAATTGGTAATTGCTAGAAATTATGGGTTAGATCCCTATATTGAGTTCAATTTCCTTCGTAAACACTCTGCAACTCATGCATTCCATCTCACCTATTTCCCGTCAAAATACCTCACCCTTCTCTTTTCTTTTCCCTTTGTTTTTTTTTAATATCTTTCTATCTTCTTTTTCTTTTTTTTTCTTCCTTTCTTTTATTATTCCCTCATATATATCTCCTTATTTCCTCTTCTTCTATTTCGGCCGAACAGACCCATCATCCCCATCCTATCCTTTTTTATTTTATTTTTTAAATTCTCATCTCTCTCTGTACACAACACATCCTGCACCCTTATACGTCTACGGCGCCGACAGATCCAGGTAGGACAATGGCAATTCGTGATTGGATTTCTGGGTTATTGAAGAACCGTAACACTGGCTTTCGATTTGGGCTAATGATTTGGGTCGCGCGGACTCGATGTAGACTGCGGGGATGGTGATTCGGGGTTCGGGTTTTTCCAACAACGGCTGGGTTTAGCTTTGACTAGCGGGTTTTTCTGGTTTGTTTGAGATGGTGGTTTTCAGAATTGGGTTTGGCGATTTGGACAGCGGAAGTGGCCTAAAAATGGAGATTTTGGGGCTGCTAGTGGAAACTGGACTATGTTGGGGTTTGGGGACGGACTTGCAGATTTACGGTGGTGGCCTGCGGCGGCCTACGCGTCGGCGCGGCTGCTTGTTTTATACCTCTGTTTGTTTTTTGTTAAACGCTGAAATTTGGTTGAGAGCACGTGAAGAATTGAGGCGTTTGGAAAAATACAGAGTTATAGGGTTTCTGTATTAATAAAGCTAGTAAGCAAAAATCATAAGATAATAGGACTCTAAAATACCTGAATAAAAAGATAAGTTAAATCTTTAAAAGATAAGCTGGAATTTAAATTTTCGATAAGATGATAAGTGTAAAAGATGGAGTTTTACTACGTTTGGAATCGAAAAGTTTTATCTGAAACTTCTGGAGTTATATTAGGGAAAAATTGATAATGACTAAAATAATAATAATAGGTTAAATTGGGCTAATAAGGTATGAATATGGGCTAAAGTAATTATTGGATTGTACATGCATATTAAATTGGGTTAATACGATATTTGCGCTTAGGAAAATTGAATTTTTAAAAATAAGAAGCTGTAATGCCCCAAACCCATTTAGAGTTCAGATTGTTACTGTAGAACCATAAATGCACTTGAAGTGTTTGCGGAAGTGTAAATGGAATGATACAAATCTAAGGAATTCAGAAATATATTTTTCTTTTAGAATAAGCCATATATATATATATATATATCAAAATGTGAAAAAAAAAACTTAACTTAGTTAGTACATCCAAAATACGAGTCATCAGAGTACGATTCACTTCTTAATATAAGTTCAGAATATATATATTTATGTTTGGAGTTTATAACAAAATAGGTAAGGAACACGCGACTCCCACGTGCACATCCCCTACTGCTCGACCCCATCATCTGAAAAATATATTAGTTTGAAGGCATGAGTTTTTAACTCAGTAGGAAACGTAAGTAGTTACACTAATAAGAGAAATACACTACATTGCATAATAAATTTTCGACCCGCAAGTACTTTCCAATCCGACTTTATAATATGACGCCGAAAAGTATTTCTCTTCCCGATGCTGAAGTGCAATTTCCACATCTAGTACCAATAAGTAATTCTCTTACCGGCACTAATGGCCCGTCGGCCGACACCGAAGTGTCTTACTTTCAATTCATGCATTGATAGAGAATTTGACCAAATTAGCGTAACAATACAACATACTTACAAATTTGAAGTTTACCCACCTTTGATTGATGTAAAAAAAATGTCAAATAATTTCGATTGAGGAGAGTTCGATTGTGCCACACCTAACAAATATGAATCGCAAAGGTTCAAGACTAAAGTCAAAAGTTATTGATCAAAGTTACTAACTTATGTGAGATTTATAATAATTATAGAGTATATTACTCGAGGAAAGGTAAATTAAATGTTTAATCTAATTATCCTTAATAAATAAAGTAATAAGTAAAAATAAATCCATTAGAAGTCAACTTGACTCTCTCTCTCTCTCTCTCTCTCTCTCTCTCTCTCTCTATACACATATATATATATATATTTTAAATTCAAATAAATAAATAAATAATAATAAAATTATTAATTTTTTGAATAATTAACTAAATAGATAAAGAATTAATTAAATTAAATTATTGAAATAAACTAATTAAATAACAAAATAATAAATAATAATTAATTCGAATTAAATAAATGAAAAAATCATTAATTGAAAATTTTCGAAAATAATAAAATAATTATTTAAATAAATTATAAATAAATAATTACTTAAATAGTTTATATATAAATAAGTTATCAAATGATTATTAAATAAATAATTAATGAATCAAACTTAGTCAACTAAGTTGTCATTAACCTAAGTCAATCGTCAAAGCTTGGTCAACTCATTCATCTAAAATCATTACTAGTATTAAAGTAAATAAACAACTCTAATTTCTTATTCAATTAATTAATAGCTATAATTAACTATGTTTAGAATTCTAATCTTTAATTAATCAAATGCTCCTTTTTAATCATCCAATATTTAATGACTTAATCACCAACTTAATCACCAACAATCATCCACAAGAAATATCTCCAAACACTCTCCCTCATTTTCAGGATTTCTCCATGCTTCTCTTGTCCAAAAGGACAACCAAATCAACCAAGTGTATGGCTTACATCTTTTCCACTATTCATCATCTCCTACACTTACACCTAAAACACACACCAAGCTCAAAAACCTACTCCATAGTCACCCCTATAAGCTCCATAAGCCCTCCATTTTGTGATTTTTCTACAAGTTTTAAACTATAAATCTTCTTCAAATTATATTTCCATATAATCTATTTCTACTATCAACTTATGCACCAAATCAACACAACAAGGCTAAAGAACTTAAAATGTCCATAAGCACTTTTACTAACTTAAATATTTTATCTAGCAAGATCATCACCAAAATAATGATAAAAAAAATCATATATCATCATATTCAAACTTACTAGATAACATCTTAACAAATTCTAATGGGACAAAATCATTTCCTAAAAGAAGTGATTGTGGCCAAAAGTTATATGCCAAAATATCTAAACTTTTGCTTCATTTTTCAACACAAAAACCAAAATAAGCTCATATACTAATTTATTGCATGATTTTTCTACAAAAATCTTACATTTTTATGGAAGGAAAAATTTAATCAAAGCATAAGAGTTGATGGGTAAAAGAGAGTTACCTTAGGATTATTAGAATTTAACCTACAAGACAAAGTGTTAATGAAAATGTGAAGAGTGAATGGTGTAGTTGGGGATATTTTAAGAGCAAGACTACTTGGGGGTAGTTTGGTCGATTTCTAATTACACCAAAATCAATTATCTTAATTTCTTTTTTATAAATCCAACATAAACCTTGCACACTATTGAAATAAAGTCTACTAATATCTTAAATGACTATTATAATTTTTAATATATATAATTAGTAGGGAAACTCTAAGCTTCAACGCGACAGTGTAAATTCGTCTAATAATTCGTGTTTCTCCAAAAATCGTACTAAAATCCTGAAATACTTAAGTCCAAAATTAATCTCTCAAATATTAAGTTCTAAAATTGTCAAGTCAATAAAGTATTACCTCTAAGTTATGGGCACGATCGATCTCGATTCTCATAAATTTTAAAGTAAAGCTCGATAAAATAAATGCTTGCATTTAAATAAATTTTTTATGCAATTAAAATTGAAATTCATGATTATTTTAAAATAAGCTTGTGCGATTTTGGTAAAAGGGTCGGGTCGTCACAACCTCCCCCACTTATAAAAATTTCGTCCTCGAAATTCAACTTACTAGTAAGGATATCCGGATATTTTGCTAAGATCTCGTCTTCTCGCTCCCAAGTAGCCTCCTCATTTTCCATGTCTGGTCCATTGGATCAAAACTAAGGGCACTGCTCTGTTTCTTAAATTATGAATCTTTCTCCCTAGGATAGCAACGGGTCTCTCCTCGTAAGTAAGATTCTTGTCAACCTCAAGTCCTTCGTAGCTAATAACATGATTGGGGTCTGATATATACTTTCTAAGGATGGAAATATGAAAAACATCTTGAACAGTTGCTAAAAGTCCGGTGGTAAAGCTAGTCGGTATGCCACGTTTCCAATTTGTTCAAATATCTCAAAAGGTCCAACATATCTCAGCCTCAACTTACCTCTTTAATCAGAACAAATCACCCCCTTCATTGGCGTTATTCTGAGGAATACCTTATCTCCGACCTCGAACCTCAAATCCTTTCTTCTCTTACACGCATATGGCTTTTGTTTGTCTTGGGCTATTTGATTCTTTCACGTATCTTGGTTATCACGCTAATTGTTCTCTCCAAAATTTCTGGCACTAAAACTCTTCTTTCACCCACTTCTTCCCAATGAATATGTGATCTGCACTTTCGTCCATAAAGTGCCTCGTAACGTGTCATCTTGATAATTGTTGTTGTAGGCAAATTCCACAAGTGGTAAGTGTTTCTCCCAACTTTTTCCAAGATCTAGAAGTCTAGAACAACTACTATGAGCATATATTCTAGCATTTAAATTGTTCTTTCGGACTGTCCATCGGTTTGAGAGTTGCATGTTGTGCTGAAATTGATCTTTGTTTCCAATGATGTCTGTAGGCTTCTCCAAAACTTCAAAATGAAACGAGTATCACTGTCTGAGACAATAGAAACCGATACTCCATGCAACCTGACAATTTCATCAACATACAACTGAGCTAACTGTTCCATTCTTAGGGTCATTCTCATTGGAATAAAATGCGCTGACTTTGTGACTTTGTCCACAATTACCCAAACAACCTCGTTCTGCTTTATCGTTTTAGGTAACCTATTTACGAAACCCATCATAACGTGCTCCTATTTCCACTATGGAATCTCTAACGGATTCAATGACCCTGATGGTCGCTGGTGTTTTACTTTCACTTGTTTCCTGATCAGGCATCTCTCTACAGATTGTCCAATTGTAACCAACAAAATGTTTCTCTGAGGTCTCTGTACATCTTAGTTGTCGGGGATGAGCAGTGTAGGGTGTATTGTGCGTTTTTTCCATAAAATATCCATTTTTTGGCCCTCATCCTTAAGCATACATAATCTCCCTTCATATGTCAATGTCCTACCTACCGAAATGATGAATTCTTATATATATATATTTTCTTTTTTGAGCTTTCTCTTTAATCTTCAAGAGAAATTCATGAGCTTCCTTAATATGGTCTCGCAAAACTGGTTGTACTGTTAGGGCTGCTATAATGGCGTTGGTGCTACTCAGGGGTCGCACCACTTCCAGATTTAACATAATGAATTCTTTGGTCAATGTTTCCTGTTGAGTACTCATGGCTGCCATAAGCCCACCACTCTTTCTGCTAAGAGCGTCTGCTACCACATTAGCTTCACCGAGATGGTAATGAATAGTATATTCACAGTCTTTCACCAACTCTAACCACCTTCATGGTCTCATATTCAGTTCTTTCTGAGTGAAAAAGTACTTTAAGCTTTATTGGTCTATGTATATCTCACACTTCCCCCCATAAAGATAATGCCTCCAAATTTTTAGCGCGTATACCACATCAACCAGTTCTAGGTCATGCATATGTTAACTGCCTTGATGCATAAACAATCATTTTACCATGTTGCATAAGTACACATCAAAGTCTAGACTTGGATGCATCTATATAGATAATGAAACCTTCAGTTCTGTCAGGAATTGCCAGAATAGTTGCCGATACTAGTGCTTCAATTCCTGAAAATTATCTTAACACTTTGTTGTCCACTTGAATTTCTCACTCTTCTTCATTAGTTATGTCAAAGGTCTTGCAATCTTAGACAAATATCGAATGAACCTCCCGTAATATCCCGTTAATCCTCAAAAGCTTCTCACTTCTCTATCATGCTTTGGGGTTTTCCAGTCCAACAGTGCTTCGACTTTAGCGGGGTCAACTTTTATTCCCTTAGCTGACACAATATGTCCCAAAAGTACCACATTATCCAACCAAAACTCACATTTACTATATTTGGCATACAGTTCTTCTCGTCGTAGAGTCTCTAACATAATTCTTAAGTGTTTATCATGTTCTTATTCACTTAACGAGTAAACCAAGATATCATCAATGAAGACTATCACAAATTGATCTAGATAATGACAAAATACTCGATTCATCGAATCCATAAAAACTGCTAGTCCGGTAGTCAACCCAAACAGCATTATCGTAAACTCGTAATGTCCATAACGTGTTCTGAATGTAGTCTTAGGAATATCAACTTCTTTAATATTTAATTGGTGATATTCGGACCTCAAGTCAATATTCGAAAATACACTAGTGCCCTTCAATTGGTCAAACAAGTCTTCGATCTTAGGCAAATGATATTTGTTCTTGATCATCAAGTGGTTCAATTCCCGGTAATCAATGCACATCCAGAAAGATCTGTCTTTCTTTTTCACAAATAATACTGGCGCTTCCCATGGTGAAACATTGGGTCGGATAAATCCATTATCCAAATTTTTTTGAATTTGAACCTTCTATTCTTGTAGTTCCTTTGGCGCTATTTGGTATGATACTTTAGACACTGATGTCGCTCCAGGCATTATATCAATAGTAAATTCAATTTGGCGGTCTGGTGGTAATCCCGACAACTCATCCCAGAAAAACATCCAGAAAATTTCTAACTATCTGTTCTTCCATCAGTGCATTTTAAGAAGACTTCTCCTCCATAATATTTACGAGAAACCCTTGGCAATCCTTCTTTCGTAATATTTTGATAGCTTTCCACGCAGATATAGTCCTTAGTCTCCTGCGTATCTTAACTCCGTGAAAAGTGAATCTGATCCCACCGAATCTCTCAAAATCTATTTCTCGATCATAAAACTTGATAGCAACTTTATTCTTACTTAACCAATATATTCTCAATATAACATCAAAATTTCTCATCTCTAAAACATATAAATTTGCCTCCATCAGTTGACCACTAATAATAAACCTTATTCATTTCACAAAGTTCTTAGTCGTAATCGTATTTCCTGAGGGAATACTTACTTCTAGTTCTTCACTACTATCTCCACATTTCAAATCAAATTTTCTCCTAATATTCTCTGCAAAAATGTGATGCACCAGTATAAAATAACACAAATGCTCGCATGTTAAGTATACTTAACATATCTGTCATGGTCTCATTTTCCTATGTTTCTTCTTCATCCTCACCCCGTCCATCACGGATACTCTTGCCTTGCCCTTTCTATCTTGGTGTTGTCGTCTGCCCACATTTGCTCCATGTGGGGCATAAAGGCTTGTTCGGAGAAGTTTGAGCTCCAACGAGTTTGAATCTTCTATGGTAGAACAAACTTGCCTTTATCTTGTGGGTTCCGTCTTCTTTTGTCTGACGATTCCTACGACTTATGAGCATGCTCCAAATTCATATTGCTAGACACAATATGAGATCTCTCAACGATGTTTTGATAGGTAGTGAGTCCGAGCCCTGAAACAATCCCACAAATCTCAGGTCGTAAACCTTGCTCGAAAATTCTTGCTAATTTTTCATGAGCTCTATGTGCCATGTCGCGTAGTCTCTAAGTGCGTCCCTCCACAATATCTATCTTCCTATGTAGTCTAGCATTATCGAACAAAAGACGGTCGCTCTCCTCATGCTACTAGTGCTGAAGTCTCCATGTCGCCACCAATCATCGTCCAAACTGATCATAGTCAATATCAACTCCACTCATTGAGTCGATCTCGACTAGCTCATCAAATATGTCATATGCTAGTTGGAAGTCTGAATATCGACATGTCTAAATAAAGTGGGGTTGTTGAATAGTCTGGGTCATCGATCCTCAAATTCAAAATCCGATCCATCAATCGTGTCAACTGGTGTACGTACGAGTCCAATGGCTCTATGAACATCATCAGTGCTGACAAGTAACTGGCATAGGACTATCATGGGGTTTGTTGCGGGGTCTCGAGTCGAACCGACTTCCTAGCAGTCACTATAGTACGCGTCATCTTAGAAGTATAAAAGTATGGTCAATCTGTCTTAAAGACCACCTAATGTTAGTCTTATTTCGAGGACTAAGTGTAATGTTATGAGTTCATAAGTATGGAGTTCTAAGTTCGAAATAAGATGCAAAGATCGAAAGCATTTCTAGCAATTCTAAGTTCTCTTAAAACATTCTCATTTCAGGTGCACTTTTATACACATTTCCATATCTTGAAATCACTTCGATGAAAGATGCAATATTTAAAATTAGCGAACAATAAAGCGTACCTCAGGGTGAGCATAGGTTCGTGTACGCTGTCGCGTTTCCTCATTTTACTGATTTTTTTATATGTTTTTTGTCAAACATTTTGAGAAAAAAATATTTATTGCAGTCTACAGAAACGTAGACCCGCTCTGATACCACTATGTAATGCCCCAAACCCATTTAGAGTTCAGATTGTTACTGTGGAACCATAAATGCACTTAAAGTGTTTGCATAAGTGTAAATGGAATGATATAAATCTAAGGAATTCAGAAATATATTTTTCTTTTAGAACAAGCCATATATATATATATATCAAAATAAGAAAATAAAAAAAACCTAACTTAATTAGTACGTCCAAAATACGAGTCATCAGAGTACGATTTACTTCTTAATACAAGTTCAGAATATATATTTATGTTTGGAGTTTATAACAAAATAAGTAACGAACACGTGACTCCCACGTGCACATCTCCTACTGCTCGACCCCATCATCTGAAAAATATATTAGTTTGAAGGCATGAGTTTTTAACTCAGTGGGAAACGTAAATAGTTACACTAATAGGAGAAATACACTACATTGCATAATAAATTTTCGACCCGCAGGTACTTTCCAATCCGACTTTAAAATATGACACCGAAAGTAATTCTCTTCCCGACGCTGAAGTGCAATTTCCACTTCTAGTACCAATAAGTAATTGTCTTATCGGCACTAATGGCCCGTCGGCCGACACCGAAGTGTCTTACTTTCAATTTCACGCATTGATAGGAAATTTGACCAAATTAGCGTAACAATACAACATACTTACAAATTTGAAGTTTACCCACCTTTGATTGATGTAAAAAAATGTCAAATAATTTCGATTGAGGAGAGTTCGATTGTGCCACACCTAACAAATATGAATCACAAAGGTTCAAGACTAAAGTCAAAAGTTATTGATCAAAGTTACTAACTTATGTGAGATTTATGATAATTATAGAGTATATTACTCAAGGAAAGGTAAATTAAATGTTTAATCTAATTATCCTTAATAAATAAAATAATAAGTAAAATTAAATCCTTTAGAAGTCAACTTGACTCTCACTCTCTCTCTCTCTCTCTCTCTCTCTCTATATATATATATATATATATATATAAAATATTTAAATTCAAATAAATAAATAAATAAATAAATAATAAAATTATTGTTTTTTTGAATAATTAACTAAATAGATAAAGAATTAATTAAATTAAATTATTGAAATAAACTAATTAAATAACTAAATAATAAATAATAATTAATTCGAATTAAATAAATGAAAAAAATATTAATTGAAAATTTTCGAAAATAATAAAATAATTATTTAAATAAATTATAAATAAATAATTACTTAAATAGTTTATATATAAATAAGTAATCAAATGATTTAAATAAATAATTAATGAATCAAACTTAGTCAACTAAGTTGTCATTAACCTAAGTCAATCGTCAAAGCTTGGTCAACTCATTCATCTAAAATCATTACTAGTATTAAAGTAAATAAACAACTCTAATTTCTTATTCAATAAATTAATAGCTATAATTAACTATGTTTATAATTCTAATCTTTAATTTATCAAATGCTCCTTTTTAATCATCCAATGTTTAATGACTTAATCACCAACTTAATCACCAACAATCATCCACAAGAAATATCTCCAAACACTCTCCCTCATTTTCAGGATTTCTCCATGTTTCTCTTGTCCAAAAGGACAACCAAATCAACCAAGTGTATGGCTTACATCTTTTCCACTATTCATCATCTCCTATACTTACACCTAAAACACACACCAAGCTCAAAAACCTACTCCATAGTCACCCCTATAAGCTCCATAAGCCCTCCATTTTGTGATTTTTCTACAAGTTTTAAACTATAAATCTTCTTCAAATTATATTTCCATATAATCCATTTCTACTATCAACTTATGTACCAAATCAACACAACAAGGCTAAAGAACTTAAAACATCCATAAGCACTTTTACTAACTTAAATATTTTATCTAGCAAGATCATCACCAAAATAATGATAAAAATATCATATATCATCATATTCAAACTTACTAGATAACATCTTAACAAATTCTAATGGAACAAAAATCATTTCCTAAAAAAAGTGATTGTGGCCAAAAGTTATATGCCAAAATTTCTAAACTTTTGCTTCATTTTTCAACACAAAAACCAACATAAGCTCATATACTAATTTATTACATGATTTTTCTACAAAAATCTTACATTTTAATGGAAGGAAAAATTTAATCAAAGCATAAGAGTTGAAGGGTAAAGGAGAGTTACCTTAGGATTTTTAGAACTTAACCTACAAGACAAAGTGTTAATGAAAATGTGAAGAGTGAATGGTGTAGTTGGGGATATTTTAAGAGCAAGACTACTTGGGGGTAGTTTGGTCGATTTCTAATTACACCAAAATCAATTATCTTAATTTCTATTTTATAAATCCAACATAAAGCTTGCACACTATAGAAATAAAGTCCACTAATATCTTAAATGACTATTATAATTTTTAATATATATATAATTAGTAGGGAAACTTTAAGCTTCAACGCGACAGTGTAAATTCGTCTAATAATTCGTGTTTCTCCAAAAATCTTACTAAAATCCCGAAATACTTAAGTCCAAAATTAATCTCTCCAATATTAAGTTCTAAAATTATCAAGTCAATAAAGTATTACCTCTAAGTTATGGGCACCATCAATCTCGATTCTCATAAATTTTAAAATAAAGCTCGATAAAATAAATGCTTGAATTTAAATAAATTTTTTTATGCAATTAAAATTGAAATTCATGATTATTTTAAAATAAGCTTGTGCGATTTTGGTAAAAGGGCCGGGTCATCATAGAAGCTAAGAAATTAAGCGCCTAAATAACTAAAAATTACATCTTAAAAATAAATAATGTCTGGGTGTTACATTCTCTGACTGGGGTGGGGTACTTTATTTTTGGTAGATGCATACATATGTATATAATAGTAAGGTGTATGTGTGTTGTACGTGATCCAAATAATTTTGTTAATTTAATTAAAATCAAATTTTAAAGTTGGAATTATTTTTGATTAAATTATTTTTATTTATAGTAAGTTTCGCTCATTTGTTTTTATCCTAAAATAAAATTTGCTAGATCAAAATTAAACTTCTTAATAGGTGAAATGTTGTTTTTATATTTTGAACCTAAAAACGCTATACTTAAATGATATTATCATTGAAAAAAGTACAATGTTTATGAATGAAAAACTCAAGAGTAATATAAGTAAAAAATAATAATTTCCATGAACTCATTTATCAATTTATCTCTTATTTTATTTTTTGTCTCATTTTTCTTCATACTCGGCTTTGAGATTTTTTTTGCAAATTCATTTTTGAATGCATTCTTAACCCAAACATGATTGGTTAACATATGGATGTCTTCCTCATTTTCTTCATCTTTGAAATGAGTGTTATCTTTTGAATCGGTTCAGCTGCAACATTCATTTTTTCAATCACCACATGTGCATTGTTAGCCATGAGAAATTGAAATTTCTTTTATTGTATAGAAGCTTAACTCCCAATATTATTTTGACTCATCATCTCCCTGATTAAATTAAATATTTTCTAAGAAACTTCTAAGTCATTTAACTTCTTCTCCAGCTTTATTTAAAGCAATAAACTCATATTCGTTAGTGGATCAAGCTATAAATGTTTGCTTAGAAGATTTCCATGACACTGCCCCTCCACATATTGTGAATATATAGCCACTTATGGACTTGGAGTTTTTTCTGTCTGATATCCAATTGGCATCACAATATCCTTCTAATACTGTTGGATATCTTGTATAAAGTATTCAATAATTCATGGTATACTTAAGTATCTAATTACACTTGTCAAGGCTTTCCAATGATCCTTGTTAGGGTTAATTGTGAACCTACTGAGTTTACACACTGAATACGCAATGCCCGGGCGTGCATAATTAGTTAAGTACATATGACGCCAACTATCCTTGCTTATTCCAACTGAGAAACTGATTCTCCTCTATTTTTGGCTATTTGTAGACTCAGATCTACATGGGTCTTAGCCATAGGGCTATTAAAAGTATTAAACTTTCTAAGTATGCTTTTGACATAATGGGATTGTGACAAGATTATTCCATCTGAAATTCTAGATATTTTAATCCCTAATATAACTTCAGATAATCCCATATATTTCATGTCGAAGTGTTTTTCAATATTTTCTTAGATTTCATGTTTAAATCATGATTAATTCCCATAATCAATATATCATCTACATAAAAGCGGCGTAAGCATTAGTTGTACCTTTAATGTAGACACACTTGTCACATTCGTTGATTTTGAAACTATTTGACAACATAGTTGTGTCAAACTTTTCGGGTCATTGCATAAGTTCTTGTTATAGTCCATAAAGTGAATTAACAAATTTATACACCTTTGTCTCTTATCCGGGTGCAACGAACCCCTCAGGTTATTCTATATAAATCTCCTCTTCAAGCTCACCATTCAAGAAAGCAGTCTTCACATTCATTTGATTATCTCAAGATTATGCAAAGCTGCAATGGCAATGAAAACATGAATGTACGTGATCCTTGTAACATGAGAATATGTATCAATGAAGTTATATCCCTCATATTGTTCAAATTCTTTAGCTACCAATCATGCTTTGTACTTATCTATAGATCTATATGCTTTATACTTTCTTTTAAGAATCATTTGCATCTTAAAGTTTTGCATCCCAGGGGGTGATCAACCAACTTCCAAGTATTATTGTGCATGATGGAATTTATTTCATTGTTGATAGCTTCTTTCCATAGAGGAGCTTTTGGACTAGACAAAACTTCTTGAATAGTTCTTGGTTCATATTTTAACATATAAGTTAGAAAATCAAGACCAAAAGACTTAACTACTTTTGTCATTTTACTGCGTCTTGATTCCTCTTCATCACTTTGAGGTAAATCTGCAGTTTCATATGTTATTTTGCTAGAATTTTCTTCTTTCCTTCTTTTCTAGGAAAGACATTTTCAAAAAAACACAACATTTCTTATTTCCATGATCATACCATCTTTGATATCAGAAATTTCTGACTTGTGCACAAGAAACTGGTATGAACTGGTTTTGTTTGCATATCCAATGAAAATGCAATCAATCGTCTGAGTACCGATTCTAACTTGTTTAGGCATTGGTGTTTCTACTTTAGCCAAACACCCCCACACTTTAAGGTATTTGTAAGATGGTTTACGACCTTTCTATAACTCATATAGAGTTTTATCTTTACATTTATGTGGTATCTTATTAAGAATGTGGTTAGTTGAAATAATAGCTCCCCTCCACAAATATTAGGGTAAGCTAGAGCTTATTATCAACACATTCATTATCTCCTTTGTAATGCTTTACTTCTGAAATGCATTTTTAGTGATACTAAATTTAATAAAAATGTGATATAACATTTTTTGTTATATAAATAGATAAATGAACAGTTTAGCGGAAGCGATAATGATAATACTTTAAGTCTTGCAAGAAACAATTCTGAAGTATTAATTTACTGAAATTAGAAATCCATTCAAATTATTTTAAATTAAATTAAAAGAGAGTACACCACAATTGTTCGAAATAACACAAGGCCAAGTATTTTAGAAATAATTTACTTTAAGTCTTTCCCGTTGACATAAGCCAAATAACACATAACATTTCCCGTAGGCACGAATGCCACATTTTTCCTTTTCCGTGGCACAAGGACAAAAACTTTCCTTTCCAATAGGCTTGAATGCCATATTTTTTCTTTCTCGTGGCCCGAGGCCAAAAATTTTCCTTTCCCGTAGCATAAATGCCATATTTTCCTTTCCCGCAGTATAAGGCCAAAAAATTCCTTTCTCGTGGCATGAATGCCATATTTATTCTTTCCCGCAGCATGAGGCCAAAATTTTTCTTTCCTGTGGCACGTGGCCAAAAAATTTCCTTTCTCAATGCATAAACATACATAACATTCATCGCAATGAAAAACATGTAATTCATAAAAATTAATCATATCATATAACACATTGAAAGCATATAATTCACATAATTATGCATATCATATAACACATCGAAAGCATATAATTCACATAATTATGCATATCATATAACACATTGAAAATGCGTAATTCACATAATTGAACAGTTTAGGCATTTAACAAGGACAATGAATTATGCACATAAAATGTGATAAGAATCCCTACCTCAATCAGCAAAATAAAGTAGATGCACAAATTGCATGAAAGTAGAAACCCTAATTGTACGGTTCTTCGTCACCTACAATATGAATTTAATATAATCTAGGGCTAAAGATTGAGTAGTAACGTCTAATTAAAATAATTATACTTATAAAATAGGATATGACTTTCTAATAGGTGAAAATTGACTAAAAATATAAGTTTTGGGACTAAATTGAAAGAAATTAGAAGTCAATTTGAGATTCTGGACTAAATTAAAAAGTTGTGGAATTAAATTGGAAAAATTCAGAAAATTTAATTATGTTATAGGGGTTAAATTTTAAAATCTAAAAAAATTAAATAAAAATCTGGACTGAATTGAAACTATTTGAGACTAAATTGAAAATTTCAGAAAATTTGATTTGGGAATAGAACTTAATTGTAATGTGAGTGGGTTGAATTGAAAAATTGAAAATTGCACTTATGTCCAACCCTCGGTCTAATTCACAAAATAGGTCCCTCCGCCATTTCATAACCAAGTCACGTTGGTTGAACCCAACATCCCATCCATTATCCGTCTCCTTTCCCGACTCCGTCCGACCACCAAAGCGGGCTCCGGCAACCTCTCCGGCGAAGCCATTTCCTCCCCCACCGAGCATACAGAACTCACGCATACACATAAACTCTAAACACACACACACAACCCACGCGCACGCACATACTCACTAAACAAACACACAACCCCCGCACACACACACATCACTAAACATACACACATTTTGTACAAACACATGAGCGCGCGCACACACACACACTAATACACAGTTTGATAAACACACACACAGACATGATATAAATACACCTCGGATATGAATCAAATATTTACACACACCCCCCAAGAAACACACACACAACTCAATGTGCACACACACATACACACACTTAAATTTACACATACATGATATACACACTAACGCACACACACACACAAACACAAACACACACATACACACACACATATATATATATACATACCTTGAGATAATATTCAGCCCAAGGTTATGCGAGTATTATGGCAAATTTTACAGAAGAAAAAAAATGGATGAGTTTTTAGCTGATACTTGAGGTGTGAGGTGTAACACCCTAAAATTTCTATTATAAAATAAACAAGCATACACTAAATTTTAACAATTAAAATGTAGGTCCCAAGCGATGTGATGTAAGGTTTAGAAGGGGGCTGAACCAAATTTAGTCCTTTCAAGATTTTCAACAGAGTTGACTCAAATCAGTTGTGTCCTTGGGAGACAGCTAAGTTTGCTATTCAGCTAAGTTACCCACTCAACAGACTCAATAGAGCTGTTGATAGTATAACTCGGATGCTTAAGCTATTACTTAACTTAGTTGATTTGGTTTTATAACAACTGAAGACTTAACACCCTTTGATTGATTTAAAGCTTGTTTTTAACACTTGTTAATTATCAGTTGGATAACAGATTTAACTAACAACATAGATAATAAAATATGCAGGAATGTAAGTGATGAAAGTAAATCGACACAAGTAATTTTTATAGTGGTTCGAGGATGGGGTAATTCCTCTAATCCACTCTTCTCCAACTCCTGGAGGAATCCACTAAAGAATGATCAAATTACAAAGCGTTGAACAGTCAGAGACAACCTTGATCACACAAAAATGGCTTTTCCGCGACTCGACTTCTTTACGAGGTAGCTGCCTTGTTATTTCAGCTCACTTTCAAGTCCTTGGATTTGTTCACACAGCCCTCCAACAATCTTGAATCTTGGTTCGACCTTGAACCTTTCTACAGTCCTTCAACTTGGAAAGTAGACCCCTTTTTGATCTTCAAATGTTTCCTTTTCAACTTGTTGAAGTTATCTTTCCTTCACAGTGTGTGTTGGATCGAGTTTCTTCGAGTTTTAGGCTTGAGGAATATCTTGATATGCTTTACGAATATTGCAGGTTAATTGCTTGAATATTACTTGTTCGTGCTAGGTTCATGTCTGTAAGGTAACATTTTCTCAATTGCTTCCTCAGCCTTTTATAGTGCTCATTTGATTGCCCGTTGAAGAGATATGCCAATTTCAAATGACACTTCTTGTTCGTTGGCTTGTCTTTTATTGGTCTGCAACACTTGTGATGTTGACTCTTCCTCGTATTAAATGACATTGCAGCCTTGCAGGTTCTGACACAAGTTGCAGTGTTTCCCATTGGCTTATTCCTTTTGCATATTTCTGGGCCAAACACTTTAAGACCTGGCAGCTTGGACATATTACTATATCGAGTAATATCCTTGACTTCCTTCCAACGGATCAATGTCAGTCGTCTTGACTTGACTGCTGCTTTTACCCCAGGTGACTTGAGTCTTCTCCAATCATAAGATTGACTCAACTATCACTTCAACTGATAGACTTGGCTTCTTAAGTTGACTTGGCTGACACTTCACACAGCTGTTCCTCAGCTGATTCTCCTTTAGTCGAGTCATTGTCTTCCTTCTAGGCCATAATCAGCTGACACACATCAGAGTCTTCTTTCCAATCTGCAGTTGACTTCTTGTATTCTTGACTTAGCTGAATTCACTCAGCTCTTTCAGTCATATCTATTACAATACAAAATTACAAGGAAAATGGGATGCTAACTTCCGAGTCTAATTTTTATATGGTATCATCAAAATCTAACAAATAAATTTCATAACAGAAAAAAGAACATGAATAATTTAAAAATAAAATAAACTGAGTCAATTGAAGCGGAAGCAATGTATTTCATAAACAGAAATTTAAATAATCGTCTGATTCTGTCAATTACTAATAAATTGGAAATAAAAACTAATGACTTAAACAAATTGAAAGAAGTCAAATGGTTCAACATAATTTTTATAAAATAAACACTCATAAAAACCCATAGGCCTTCATATCCACCGCTCTTAGCCATCGCCATCTCCTTCACCTGAAAAGTTAGTTATATATGGGGTGAGCGACACAGCTCAGTGGAGTAAAAATTGTCCAAGCTAAATACACAGATATCTCACATAGGCATGAAAATACAATCTAATAGAACATAGCATAGATCTTTTGAAAAACCATAGACATAGACATAGATTGCACTGCAGGGGTTCCACCTGAGGGATACATCAACCCCGGACCTCTTGAGTCCCTGGCTCATGGGTGTCTAAAGCAACCGTACTACACAATCATGCAAAATAACCTAAACATTTAATAAAGACAATAAAGTTTAGAAAACAAACCACACCTTGAACGTAGCTTGAAAAACAAGTAGAACTTAAAAAAGTTGGATGCAAGCACGCCTAATCCTCGCTCGATAAATCGCTAACAACAGAAAAATATAATACTAGTCAAAACCTCGAAAAATTCTAAACTTAAAACTTAGAAATAATAATCTAAAATCTTAATTTAGGGGCTTAATAGAATATAAAAATAGAATTGAAGGCTAAATTAGAATTGAAAGTAGAATTTAAAATCAAAGGACTGAAGGGCGATTCTGTCATTTGGTTAATGGAGACCACATTCCCAAAATTCCTCCGTATTTTCTTTTTTTTTTCTTCCCCTTCTTCCCATACGTGTAACCCCATCTCCCTCTCTCTCTCTCTCTCTCATTCTTTTTCATTTTCTCCCACTTTTCTCTTTTCTTTCCCTTTCTCTCTCTTCTTCTCTTCCCCTTTTTTCTTATTTCCGTAACACTTCCCCAATTCCCTTTTTCTTCTATTTTCTTTCTTCTTCCTTATTTCCTTTCTTTTTCTTCTTTCTCCTCTGTTTCCCGTCACCAGCATCACCTCCAACCTCTCTTCTTTCTTTTTTTTTATTTTTTTTCTTATTTCTTCTTTTTTTCTTCCTTAAACTCCTTTATCTCACTTCTCCATTTTTTTTTCTGATCTCCTAATTTCCTTTCTTTCCTGGTTCCCGTCAACATGCCCAAGTAATACCCTTTAATTTTTTTTCTTCTTCCTTACTACTGCATGCATCCCCGGCAGATGGGCGACGAGATTCGACGATGATGGGTAGATTGATTTTGGGTTTAGGGTTTTGGTTTCAGGCTGAATCGGAGATTTTTTGGCAGTGACTAGGTTTGAGATTTTCGGCAAAAAATCGAGGCTGGCTGAGTTTGGGTTCCTTTATTGGGTTCTCTTTTTTTTTTTTTTTTCTGTTTGAACGTGGCGGCTTAGAGGAATCCATGTATTTAAGTATATATACTACGCCGGAAAATAGTTAGATAACAGATTTTAGATAACGCTTTTAAATGAAAGTGCTATTGAAAAATTCGCAGATATTTTAGACAACAATTTTGTAGGAAAGCGCTGTCAGAATAAATAATATAATAGCATTTACTTAACGAAGTGTTATATGAAAAAAAACTAAAGATATCATTTAATTAAATAAGTGTTATATATGTTTTTGGAATAATGCTTCGTACAACAAACATTATGCTAAAGTGTTATCTAAGATAATAATTTATAGAGCTTAATTAAATAAGTGCGATATATTTTTTCATAATAATACTTTGTACAATTAGTGTTATCTTTAAAGTGTTATGTGAAAAATAATTTCCACAGCACATCTATTCTCTCGCTAAACCCTGTCCGAAGAAACTTCTCAACAAAAAGAAAAAAACCGCTCAAAATCCTCTCACCTGCTTTCAAAAAAATTCTCTCAAAATCCTCTTTCAAAAATCGCTAGCTGCCGAAAAGAAAAATCTCTCAGAAAAAACACCTGCGCTGTTTCTACTCTCGACGATTGGCATCTGCAACTCCACCTGGCCCTCCACCACTGACCGCCACGTCTACTCCGCCTTCCCCTCCGGCCACCGTTCATTCTACTCCGACACCTTCCCCGCCCCTCAGGTAAGTTGACAATCTGTATTAATTGTGTTCGTTAGGCACCCAAACACGATTAGGTTAATTGTGATTTTTCTTTTTCTGCATTTTTAGATTTTCGTTTAATCTTGGTTTCCTGGTTTTCCTTAAGTCGCTGAGGGACATTGAATATGAATAGTTAGTTTTTGTTGTGGAAGATTGGTCCAGTTGATATAAAAACAAACAGTTGGTCTAGTTCACTGAAAACGGGACATTTGAATTGGGACGTGGAATTGTCACGTAATGGAAGCAATAAATAATCCATTGGGTGCAGATTTTCTTGTTTGCCGGCTGCAGCTTGCTTGATCAAATTTTACCCTCTTAAGAAATTTAATTAGTGATCAACATTGCAAACAACTTCGAGACATTCAATAATTTGTATTATTATGTTGAATTTTTAAATGAATTGGTCTTGCTGTTTTTTGTGGTTTACCTTGAAAATCCTGAGAAATAGAAAACTTGTATTTCAGAATTTTCTTAAACTTTGTTATTTTGTGAATTACTTGTATATTGCAAATTGATGGAATTCCTGATGCAGTTTGTCACAATTCTTTCTAGAGTAATGGTTCTACATTTTATTTCACTTTGCTTCCCAATTTTCTGGGTTTTGTTGGAAAATATTTTTCATGATGTTTCTATACTTCCTCTCCTTATTGTCCAAATAAGGACTTGGAATTATTTTCTCGGCCTTTCTTGTCATTTCTTAATTGGTGCACAATCTACCTTATGTAGATTAGAACACATGCCATTCGGAGAGCTCATGAAAACATTGATAAAAAACTCTGAAGGCTGCGGAGGTCATACTGTCACAATTTGATCTTTCTCCCCAGGTAAGGCTCCACTTAATGCCTAAGATTTTGTTGTTTGTTTGTTGGAATGTATTCTGAGGGAGAGATATTGATTATCTTCTGAATAAATACTCACAGGGATACTCATTTAGTAGAGCTTTATCACTTTTAATAATGAATCCATTGACATTTTGGTGCATGTATCTACTAGATAATAGCTTCTGGATAACTTTTGTCAGCCTTAATAATTCACGTTAACAACATTTTTGAGCTCCATGTCTTGACTGTTATGTAAGACTATCTGCTGATGTGTGCATTATGGTATTGTAAACCAGCATATTAAGAGGGTTAAAATGTCTATGTTTATGGACAATCATGTCAGCTTGATGGCTCTTTTAGTTTGATCATTATCGCTTTGTTAAAATCTTCAGTTCCCAATGATCTTTGAGATGTAAAAGTAATTGACCTAGTTGTAAATATGTTGATAAAGTGCATGAGGATCTCCAGATGAGCCATTTCCATATTCTATGTAATATATTCTTTCTAGTGATGTAGTGTATTTCCCCTGGACTATGATCTTTCCCTTTCCTATTCTTTTTTAACGAACTACCGGCCGTACCTAGTTACTGAAGTCTATTCGTCTTACTTTTGAACTTTATGCGATTTCTGACTTCAAATAGGAATGAAACTTCACAAAGTAGAATGTGGCCATGTGGGCCATGCTTCTGCCTTTGTCCTTTTCTTTTTCTTTTGTGGTTGTGGTTGGTTGAAGGGAGTTAGAAATAATTTTTGTGAAAGAGGGATTATATTATTTTGCTTTGAATTTATAACTGGAAAAGGAGATAGCAATACAACTAAAAACATTTTTTCTATCAAGAGTAGAATCTTCATGAAGGGTAGGTGGAGGTGTGGTTGCAATCATATAGGGAATCAAGTTCCAAGGCTTCAGATATCTCAACACTCTCTAAGCTCATGCTGTTAATTACTCTAGAATTACTTACCTTCAAGACATTTATCTTTTGTTGGAGATTTTAGACAAAGAATTATGAACCGAAATTGTATCAAAAAATAGTTTTGTCCGTTTATGTGTTTGTTTCAGGTTATGTGGAAATTGTCTTTAATGTTAGATTGACCCATATCTGGGACAATGAGATACAACAGCGAGATATAAGGTTTGTGAAAATATATGGTTGTATGAAGTTGCAAAGATGGTATTTGGTACTCTTTTTGACCATTTTGAATGTTTTGATTTGACCAAGGGTCTGGTTACTTTTGAAAGTTGAAATGTTGCATGTTTTGTATATTTTAACTATATCCCTCCTTGCTTGATTTTTGAAGTAAAGTAAGGTGTGGGACAATTTGTTGGTTCAGATTTGAAGTAAAGTAATGTGTGGAATATGATAATCCTCATCAACCGGAGTCTTTGCAGAACACCCTGTCTCCCTCATTTCCTATCCTTCATTTATATTTGAAGTGTTGTTCCTAAGACTTTTTCTGTTTGAAACTGTTTCATCAAGTAATATAAAGCTCATATTCATTGAAAACAGAGTAGAATGATAGAACCCATTCATTTAAGTAATTGCATTTTCACCAAATTAATGACACTAGTTTTTGACCCGTGCGATGCACGGGCTGTGAATTTATGAAGTTGTGTTTTATCATCGTACGTTGGCTTCTCATAAAGAGTAATGAATACAATTAATGTACTTTTTTCCCTTTGAAATGGTGTTGGTATGTGGATTCTTGGGAATTGTTTTAAATACTTTTAGGATGGGGATGTATAGACAACTATTTTTTTGGTTGTTAATCTTAAAAGTAATATCCTTTCTTGTATATGCTTTTACATCAATAAGTCCCATAAAATCATATGCCTATATATAACTACTATGTGTTCTTATAGTTGTTGTACATATAAAATATATGAAAATAGAAAAAGAAATGGCAGAAATGATATTGTTTTTAAGATTAACAAAAAAACAAAATAGTCATCAATATATCCACATATATATCATTTCTTATATATGCATTTGTTGTACCGAAAATATATTTGAGTACTATAGAATAATATTCTACGATGTTCTCATAATTTCTCTCCCTAGGTTAAATTTTCTTTTGAATCAATTTACAATAATAAGTGGTATTTTAAGGATACGTAACTTAAAAATACAACTATTTTGTGGCTTAATAATAATAATAGTTTAAGAAAGAAAATACATTAATTGTATTCAGTACGTTGTATCTCATATTCATGTATTCCATCACCTTGCAATAAGAAAACTTGACATTTTACAAACCTTTATGCTACAATCAATTTAAATATTGATAAGATATTAAAACAAATAATTTCCAGACCTCTGCGCTATGGAATACACATTCTAAATTGTTCATATAGTTTCAATTATTGTATGATGGTTTCTAGTAGAGTCGAACCAGAGAGAGTTTCATCGCCCATTTTTGCTTAACCATATCAACATCCTTAATCAGTGTGAGCATATGTGTTTCATTTGTTTAGAACATGAGAGAAGGATTGACAGAGGAGTTTATTAAGATGAGTACTCGAACTGCACAAAAAAATCGCAGTAAGAAAAACTACATTACAAATCCATATTTAAAAATTGAATTAGCGAGAATAATTAAGGAAAATTTTCGCTATAATTATTTGATATATAATATAACCTTAATAGCATATTTTAACTTCCTATATTCTTTTTCAAAATCTCTTATTCAATATTTTGTAATTATTTTGAAAGAATTCCAGATTTCTAATTGAGATATGAATCTTATATTTTTGGATATTTGTTATATAAAAACCTTAATACCAGATTTTGATTCCTATATTGACTTCCGGAATCATTTTGTCAATATGTTGCATTTCGTGGAATAGTTTCGAATTTGTAATTGAGATATGAACCTCATATTTTTGGAATATTTGTTATGCAAATAATATTATTATAAAATTATAAATCGGAAATAATCAATGATTCTTTTATTATTATTTATGGATAGAAATTTGATTGCAATAAATCAAATAGTCAAACTTTCATATAATTGCAAGATTTATTGTAATCAATGTATATTTTGAATAAATAAAATCAATGAATAATATATAACCGAAAATAAACTAATTAGAATCCTGAAAATAGTGTTTTGTAGTTTTAACAAAATCAGGATAATTAATGAAATCGTGTTTTACTAATTATAGAAAGGTGGTTTAGGCGGGAAAATATTTTGACTATTATTTCTAAGTGACTTGGTTATTATATATATAGATGTATAGATTAAACAAAATCACGTTTTATATTTGGCAACATAATATTAGGAAAAAATAAAATATTTCGAAAAAAGTAAAAACTATTTATTTTTATATATACACAGATATAAAAAAGAAGTATCAAACAGAAAAATTCATATCAAATAGTCCAAATATACAACTTTGAAAGTTTAATATCAAAATACGTTGATAAATAAAAACATAATTTCTATTAACCTGAAAAGTATGTTAATTAAATATTAAAAATAATTTTCTATATAGAAAAGACTATTATGAATATAATTTTATTTGAAATATAAATTTAATTTATTATCATAAATAAATATAATGTTATATATGGATATATATAATATATATAAAACATATACTACTTGGATACATATTATGATATATTTTCTTCATTTAAAATAAATATTTTTTAATTGGATTTAATAAACTTAAATACAATGCTATATAATTATGAAGAAATGGGCTAAGCCCACATAACAGATATACATATATCACAAATACCAAAATATATGAATTTACAAATTAATGTCCAATAGCCCAAATGTATAATTATTATAGCCCATTACAAAATAAGATTTTTTTTTTGTAAATATATATCTTATATCATATAGTTTTATGTGTATTTTTTATTTTATATATGCAATATGGGTGTCAAATCGACAATCGTAAAAAGACGATTAATTTGATATATTAAACGTAAAAAAGGGATAAAAAATAAAAAAGTTATTGAATTTTATAAAAGAAAAATAAAAGGACAAATATAATAATTAATGCAGTACACACATGAATTTGGAAAGTTTATTTTTATATAATGCTTTGCTATTATATATATAAATTTTACAGAATTAATTTGCTAATTACCAAAATCAATGTTACCTGTTATAATTATATTTTACTAATTCTAGAATAGTATTTTAGGCGGGAAAATTTTTTGATTACTATTTATAAGTGACTCTCTTTTTATATATATATATATAGATTTTAATGAAAATATGATGGTTTTAAGTAATTGCTAAAAATGGAAATATGACAGTTTAATGAAGATCAGTGTACTTGTCACAGGCATTGATCCAGTTAGTTGTATTAACAAGATGATTGATTTAGAATAATTAGTCCTTTGCTTGCTTGTATGTTAGTAACAAGATTAAAAAGACTTTTTTTTTTCTCAATGATGGTGATATTTTAAATTAGTACTTGTTACTTGTCTTATTTATTTTTATTTTCTTAATTTGATGCCGCAGGCATGTGGTTCTTGATCCGGCGAAGGTCGAGAAAATGGTTTCCAAGTGAATGACATACATAATGTTCTTCAGTAGAAGCTACCTTAGTGTAACTCTTGTTCTAAACCTACCAGATAACTGCTTGAATTCTAAGATTTATTTGCTTTATTTTGGAGACGCGAGCTACTCTTATCACATTATATTGAGATACTTTGGTTTTAGTTTCAAGTGAATGGAGTGTTCAATATTATTATATTGTTAAAATAATATTTTAGGATAAATTTTATCTCTTTGTTTTTTAATTTTATGATTTATGAATTTTGTTGTCGTTGCATTTTGTTTGCTCTTGTTGGTCACATGATTCAATGGTGTGGAACATTAATTAGTTTAGCTGAATATTAAAATCATGGTAAGATAACGCTTCTTTAATGGATTGTGATCAATTGAATACAAACATGGGATAACGCTTCTTCCCAAAACCGCTATCATTTTAATGTCAGATAACGCTTCTTTTATGGAGTGTTATCTTATTAATACAAATATGGGATAGCGCGTCCTAAAAAAAGCGCTATCAAATATGCATCTCAGATAGCGCTTTATAAGCGCTATCTATAGGATAGGGCTTTAGATAACGGTGGTTCCAACAACACTTTGTAACGCTATCTAAAGGAGAAAAAAGTGTTATCTGAGTGATTTTCTGGCGCAGTATGGTGGGGCTAGTGCCGGTGAATAATTTTTCGCTTGAGGTTTTGAAAAATTTGACGAAAAAAATTTTACCTGACTGTGTAATACGTAATTGTGGGGAACTTTGGCTGATATGGGGCTTTTGATATAAATAGATCTGTTTTTTGATACTTACATAACTATAGGACTCTAAGAAGGGTTTGATTAGGGTTAAAGAATCCTAGTTTAAACAGATTAGTCAATTAGTTAGGATTTTAAATTTGATAAAGTTGAATTTGGTAAGCTAATAGGAAAAGGATAGGTTTTAACGGGAGTTTGAAATCAGAAGTCCTTATCCGAAAATCTTTAGAGTTTTATCTGGAAAGGGAAAGAGAAATGGACTAGGCTTAAAATTGGGCTTGGGCAAATGAAGATTGGAATGGGCCTGAGCTTGGGTTAACTACTTGGATTTGGGCCAATGTGATTATTGGACTTAAGAAAATTTGGATTAGATAACTCGGGCTTGGATTTAAAAAAAAAAAGTTAACCCCTAAATAAACTAACTATAATCTAAAATAATCATAATTTTTTAATAAAAAGCCCAAATAAAAATTCGGGTATTACATACCTTGAGATAATATTTAGCCCGAGGTTATGCGAGTATTATGGCAAAATTTACAGAAGAAAAAAAATGGATGAGTTTTCTGCTGATACTTAAGGTGTGAGGTTGAGGAAATTAAGGTTGTACTCCTACCAAATATGCAGAGATGTGGAATTGAGGATAAGAAAATAGAGATGTTTTTCCTTAAAGTTTGCTGAAAACATGGGCAAGTTGGCACTAGGTGGGGATAATGATTAGTACAAATGGAGATGATGGGCATTAGTGGGTATTGTCTAATTAAAGTTAACCCATTAATCATAAATAATAAAAAAATATATATATATAATTAATATTAAGGATGATTATTATTAAAAATAAAATAAGAAGAATTTATAAATTACGGGTGTTACATCCTACCCCTCTTACAAAAAAAAATCATCCTTGTAGGTCTCAAGGGGTGTGAGTTAAGTTTAGAAGAGGGGAGGGGTTGAATAGACTTAACTAATTTTTCGATTTTAAACACAAATCAGAGTTTCACAAGAAAATAACCAAGTCTCTTGAGAGACAGATGGGTCCCACATAGATTTCTCTTATGTGCAGCATAAGCAAGAAACATCCTTATTGCTTCCAATCTAGCAACAGTTGCAAAAGTCTCATCAAAATCTATACCTTTATCTTGGCAATACCCTTTGGCTACCAATCTTGCTTTGTTTCTCACAACAGATCCTTCCTCATTCATCTTGTTTCTGAATACCCACTTTGTACAAATAACATTTTGGTGAGTAGGCCTCTAAACCAATTCCCAAACTTTGTTCCTCTCAAACTGATTCAGCTCTTCCTGTATAGCTAGAATCCAATGTGTGTTATCCAATGTCTGTGACACATCCTTTGGTTCAGTTTGAGAAATAAAACAAGTGAACATAACTTCATGTTGAGTTCTAGATCTTGTTCTTACTCCTTCTCTGTCATTTCCAATCACTAACCCAGGTGGATGGTCTCTCAGCCATCTCAAATATGGTTGGAGTAAGCCAGCTGGGTTGGTTCTTCTTGCAGCTAGGTTGTCTTGAACAACTTCTATTTGATCATCTTCATTCAACTACATGTCTTCTAGGATATGTCTCAACATAAGGACTCTTCTGAATAGTTGGCTGATTCAGCTTCTCAGCTAACTCATCAATGTCTTCTCCATTCATATTAGGTTTATAAAAGACCATATGGATAGACTCTTCTGTTACCATAGTCCTTTTGTTTAGCACTCTGAATGCTTTGCTCTCAGCTGAATATCCAAGAAAGATATCTTCATCAGCTTTAACATCAATAACTTTCAGATTATCCTTGCCATTGCTATGAATGAAACATTTGCTTCCAAAGATGTGAAAATATCCCACATTTGGCTTTCTTCCTATCCAAATTTCATAGGGGATTTTGGACAGTTACCTATTGATTGTACACCTATTTTGAGTGTAGCAAGCAGTGTTAATGGATTCAGCCCAAAATCTCTTAGGCAATGTAGCTTTAGCTAACATGGTCCTTGTAGCTTCCTTGAGAGTTCTGTTTCTTCTTTCAGCTACTCCATTCTGCTATGGAGTTCTTGCAGCTAACAACTTATGAGCAATACCATTTTCCATGCAATACTGAGTTATAATCCCATTGACAGACTCAGTTCTTCTATCAGATCTTATCTTGATAATGGTTTGACTCTTCTCATTTTGAACTCTCTTCATTAGCTCATGAAGCTTTTGCAAAATTTCATTCTTTTTACACATAAAAATGGTCCATGTGTGTCTTAAGAAATCATAAACCACCACTAAGGTGTATTTCTTTCCACTTATGCTAGCTGGTTCAACTGGTCCAAAGAGATCCATGTGCAATAAATGCAAAATCCTTGTTGAAGAAGGACTTGGCTTATCCTTGAAAGATGACTTGGTCTTCTTTCCCTTCTGGCATGCATCACAAATACTTTCCTTCTTGTAAACTGAGTCCGACAATCCTTTAACCAAATAGCTTATTGCAAGCTTGTTGATAGTCTTGAAATTCTGATGACTCGGCTTCTTGTGCCACAACCAGCTTGATTCAGTTGTACTCTTTGCCAATAGACATGTGCTTGGATTAACAGTAGACCAATCCACTACAGATATATTTTTCTATCTTATTCCAGATAACACTATTTCATCAGTCCCAGCATCCTTGATTTGACAAACACCAATATTGAATCCAACATTATATCCTTTATCACAGAGTTAGTTGATACTCAGCATATTGAAATTCAACCTTTCAACATTAGCAACATCTGTGATCTCTAGTCCATTGATGGATCCAATGCCTTTTATTTCCCCTGGAGCTTCAATTCCTCAAAATATGAGTTTGGCTCCACTTGACTCCTTGAAATTTGATAGATTCTTTATGTTTTAGTCATGTGTATGGAACAACCACTATCTATGTACTAGGTTCCTTGACACTCTGTTGTTCCCTGAACTTGCGATCTAGGAAATCAAACTTTAGGTACCGATATCTGTCTGGGTCCTGAGGAGTTAGCACTATAAGGTGTTCCAACCAGCCTATAGCCAAATGATCTGACTCTAAGTGGTTACCACCTATCAATTCCATAATCATAATGAATTTTGGCAATTTGCTTTGGTGCTTTAGGAACATACAACTGTCTCTTTTATATGTATGACTGTGTATGTATTTGTGCACTTGCTTTTCTAGGAAAATATGGAAACTTCTGTGCATTTGGGTGCATATGAATGTTGATTTCTTTGCCTAAGGAATGGCCTATGATGAGTTTGAGATCTATGCCACTTGGGCTTGTATCCATAGGACTTGGCTAATATTTCATTTGAGGGTTCCAATCAGTTTGAGTTGGGTAATTTCTACCATTCCCTTCATATGATTTCTTTTGATAAAACCTCCGGGGCTTTTGGTAGTTCTGTTTAGACTTCACAGAATATCTCCTGTTAGGAGTCTATTGTTGAACTCTTCTGAATTTTGTTTCAACTGTTCTCTCAACAAACTCAGTTAGCTTCTTTCCCTTTTCTTTATAACCAAGGCCAGCATGTGAGTGTGATTGTGTGTGGGTGCAATATATGGTGTTTTGGGCTTTTGGATTTCCCCATTGTTTGAGGATCCATTCTCCATAACCACTCTTAGAGTTTGAGCATTGATAAAGGAATTGAATCCCAAGCCTGTTTTGTCTCTGATTTCCTTTTTTATCATCATCAATTCATCCAATATTTTAGATGATTTGTTGATTGATGCAATCACATTTTATAGCTTTTGTTCCCTCTTTTTCTTTGCAGTAAGGTATTTTTTAACCTTTGCCATCTCAGCCTTTAACTTATTATTCTCATCAGCTATGTGACTAAGAGTACTCAACTTTTTAGTCAGCTGTGACTTTTGACACTTGAGTTGGTTGTTTTCCTCATTTAAAAGTGTGTTTGAGGATTTAATGTGCTCAAAATCTTTCATCATTTTGCCTAATGAATCATAAAGATCAATGGGTGATGAAATGTGTGTATCATGATCACTATCATCAGAATTTGAACTAGATAAGTTAGAGTTTACCTCATCTTTCTGTTCTTTAGCCATGAGACATATCAATGCCTCTTCTTCAGTGTCTGAGGAGTACTCAGCTTCACTGTTATCCGACTCTATTGTCTCCTTACACTTGGATGTCTCAGATTTTGCAGCCATCGTCGTTTTTTTTTTTCTTGTCTTGTCTTTCCTCAAGACTTTCTTATCCTCTTCATTTACGTACTTATTGATTGGTGGATAAGGGTAGTCAACTACAAAGTGACCTGGTTGTCTATAATTCCAGCATATATCCTCAACTTTCTTCTCAACTCTCTTGGGGTTCTCTCTTTCTTTCCTTTGGAAGGAGCTGAGTGCCTTCTAGAGGATTCTCCTTTGTTCCTCTTATAGTTCTTGTTGAAAAACTTATTAAACCTCTTGACCATCAAGGCAATCTCTTCTTTATCAATGATGTCTTTGGAGTCAGTTGCTTTTGATTCTCCAGTCACCCGAGCAGCTGTTTTCGGTACAACTATCTCATCTTTCTCTTTCCTCTTGAGCTCCAATTCATATGCTTTCAGATCTAAGAATAGTTCATGGTTGGATATCTTGGCCAAGTCCATGGAATGTCTGAGAGCCATCACCTTCATTTCCTACTCAATTGGGAGGGCTATTAGAATCTTCATACACATTTCCTTCTGTGTATACTCCTTGCCTAGAGCTGAAAGTTCATTAGTAATTTATGAAAATCTGCCATCCAGCTGATCCAGAAATTCTCCTGCCATTATCTTAAAGTTCTCAAACTTTTGCACTGCAACTATGAGCTTGTTCTCCTTTATCTGCTCTGAGCCTTCACAGATAAGAGTCAGCTTCTCCCAAATATCTTTGGCAGTTCTGCAAGATTTAACTTCATTAAACATTGCTTTATCTAAAGTTTTATATAAAATATCATTGGCTACATTGTCAAGGTTATATCCAAAATTGGCGTTCCCCAAGGCGACACACTCGATCGGATGAAACCAATATCCAAAATTTCCTCAAGTTGAACTTTTAGCTCATGAAGCTCATTGGGTGCCATTATATATGGTATTTTTGATACGAGGGTAGCTTACGAAATGAAATCAATTGTAAACTCTAGTGGCTGATTTGTAAGTACTCCCGACAAATTTTCTAGAAAGATGTTGCTGTCTTTACGTACAATATGGGCTTCCATGATGGTCTTCTCATCAACTGGAGTGACCATCACATTCACCAGATACCTAGACGATTTTTTTAACAATCTTGATCATCCTCATTGCTGATATCATTCGAGGCATTCACTCGCTCTCGCTCTGAAAAAAATGAATTATCTCCATTTAAGGGTCGCGAAATTATTTCTCTCATATGACATTTGATGTTAGCTTTGTACTTATACATTCAGTTCATTCCTAAGATGATATCAAAATCCCTCATCATAATTACATGCAATTATGCTTCTAAACCCTTCCCGTCAAAATCCAACTCAACATTATTAATCACTTGATAAGAATTTATTGATTTTCCGAATGGGAGGCTTATTTGTCGTGAGTCACTAATAGTGCAACTCTAGAGGTGGGTTTTAGTATGGAAATTGACTGAAATAAATGAATGTGTAGCATTAGTATCAAATAATACTAGAGTAGGTGTATTGCCGGCATCCCCTTCGCTTAGATTTGATTTAAGTAATGAGTTTGAATTATCTGCACACGGCATTATCTATGGTAAAATAAAATATCTAAGTTTAACTCTTCTCACATAATGATTCTACATGTGTTAGACTTTCTAGCATTTTTAAATGGGCGGGCCAATCTGAATTTAGAAACTAATCATATAAGTCGTTCAATTTTATCATATATTATAAAGAATATATATGTTATATTTCTATGGTTCATTATGAATTGCTATTCTACGTTGTTCTTTATGTCTAACGTGTCATGAATGAAAATTTAGACCGAACACATACATAAATTATAGCATGTCACATAAATGTTCATATAAATTCTCATGATTCACATAACATATTATACTTTCCCAACTTCTCATGACATGACAACTAAATAGATGTTATCTGGTTGGACGGAACACGAATGAAGGATAGCTATTTTTTAAAAAATAAAAATAAAAATTGCAAGTCTACAGGAAAGTATACCTCATCTAATACTACACTGTAATGCCCTACTTTTGAAATGCATTTTTAATGTTACTAAATCTAATGAAAAATGCGATATAATTTTTTTTATATAACTAGATAAATGAACAGTTTAACGGAAGCGATAATGATAATGCTTTAAGTCTTGCAAGAAACAATTCAAAAGTATTTACTGAAATTAGAAATCCATTCAAATTGTTTTAAAATAAAATAAAAGAGAGTACATCATAATTGTTCGAAACTGAAAATGTGTTTGTTAGGAAATTTATTTGTTAGATTTTAATTATACCATGTAAAACTTAGACTAGAAAGTTGATACCCTATTTTCCTTGTAATTCTATGTTGTAATAGATAGGAATGTAAGAGCTGAGTGAAGTCAGCTAAGTCAAAGAATGCAAGAAGTCAACTGCAGACTTGAGTGAAGACTCTGCTGTGTGTCAGTTAAGTATGGCCAAAAAGGAAGACAAGGACTCGACTGAAGGAGAGCCAGCTGAGGAACAGTTGTGTAAGGTATGAGGAAGTGTCAGTCAAGTCAATGAAAGGAGCCAAGTCTAACATTGAAGTGACATTGAGTTATTCTCATGATTGGAGCGGGGCTCAAGTCACAGGATAAAGCGCGATCAATAAGTCAAGACAACTGACATTGATCCGTTGAAAGGAAGTCAAGGATATTAGTCAATATAGTAATATGTCCAAGCTACCAGGTCTTAAAGTGTCTGGCCCAGAAACATGCAAACGGAATAAGCCAATGGAAAAACTGAAGCTTGTGTCAGACCCTATAAAGTTGCAGAGCCATTTAATACAAGGAAGGGTCAACATCACAAGTTCTGCGGACCAATAAAAGACAAGCCAACGAACAAGAAGTGTCATTTGAAAATAGCCTATCTCTTCAACGGGTAAATTTTCAAATGAGCACTATAAAAGGTTGAGGAAGCATTTGAGAAAAGGTTACCTGAACCTAGCACCATCGAATCAAGCAATTATCAAGCAAGTGTAACCTGCAAAATTCTCAAGCTTATCCTGAAAATTCCTCAAGCCTAAAACTCGAAGGAACTCAATCCAACACGCGCTCTGAAGGAAAGATTACTTCAACCAGTTGAAGAGAAAACGTTTAAAGAACAAAAAAGGGTCTACTCTCCAAGTTGAAGAAGTTGTAGGAAGGTTCAAGGTCGAACCAGAAGATTCAAGTTTGTTGGAGGGTTGAGTGATCAAATCCAAAGACTTGAAGGGAGTTGAAGTAGCAAGGCAGCTGTCTTGTGAAGAAGCTGAGTCGCAGGAGAAGCCAGCTGTGTGATCAAGGTTATCTCTAGACTGAGAACTACTTTGTAACTTGATCTGTTACCTAGTGGATTCCTCTAGGGGTTGGAGAAGAGTGGATTAGAGGAATTACCCCATCCTCGAACCACTATAAAATTTCTTGTGTAATGTACTTTCAGCATTTACTTTCTTGTTTATATTTTTCATATCTGCTGTTAAGTTAATTTGCTATCCAACTGATAAACAACAAGTGTTAAAACAAGTGTTAAAAATAAGCTTTAATCAAACAAAAGGTGTTAAGTCTTCCGCTGTTAAAAATCAAATCAACTAAAGTTAAGTGTTAGCTGACGCAACCAAGTTATACTATCAACAAATCGGTCAGTGCATTGAGTGGGTAACTTAGTGAAGATAGCCAACCTAGTTGTCCCCCAAGGACACAACTGATTTGAGTCAACTATGTTGAAATTCTTAAAAAAACTAAAAGTGAAAATTTGGTAAGGTTTATTCAACCCCCCTCCCCCTTCTAAACCTTACACCACACCCCTTGGGACCTACAAGTGGTATCAAAGCGGTTGGTTCATTGAGCCTTCCACACTGGTTACTGAACTAGATCTCAATCGTTTTCAAAGATTTAACACTTGTGTTTTCAAAGTCTTTCATTTCAAAAAGCAAAGTTATTATCATGGAATCAAATCTAACTCATATTCCAATGTTCACTGTGGAAGAGTTTGATGACTGGAAGATTCGTATGCATGCTCACCTATCCGCTTTACATGATGAAATGTGGCTAGTGATAGAGGATGGGCCATTGGAAATACTCAAAGTCAATACTACTGTAAGAAGAGCAGCTGCAGCTGAAGGAGAAGAAGCTACTACAGAAGCTGGACCAACCATGGTTGAAAAACCACGCACTGAGTGGACTAATGAAGATAGAAAGAGATATAACTTGGACAATGTGGCCAAAGATATACTCTACAAGACGTTGGACAAGGCGATGTTCAACAAAGTTAAGTCTTGCAAATCAGCCAAAGTAATCTGGGATAAGCTAACCCTGATTTATGAAGGATTAGAATAGATTAAGAAGAATAAATTAACTGTTGTTCAAAAATTTGAAAATTTTAAAATGCTTGCAGGTGAAAGTCTGGATCAGCTGGATGCCAGATTCACAGAGATAACAAATGAGCTTTCAGTTCTTGGGAAAGAGTACACTCAGAAGGAAATGTGCATGAAGATACTAAGAGCCCTCCTAGCTGAATGGGAAATGAAGGTCATGGCCCTGAGACATTCGATGGACCTCTCAAGAACATCTAATCATGAGCTATTCTCAGACCTCAAAGCTTTTGAGTTTGAGCTGAGAAGGAAAGAGCAAGAGGAAACAGATGTACCCAAGACAACTGCATTATTGGCTAGTGATGGGAAGAAAGTTGAGCCAAAGGAGATTCAACAAGTTCTTTAACAAGAACTATAAAAGAAACAAGGGTGAAACCTGCAGGAGACATTAAGCACCTTCCAAAGCAAGGGAGGACAGGCTGCCCAAGAGAGCTAAAAATCAGAGAGCTGACTATCAGAGAACTGATAATCAGAGGACCGAGAGAGATGATCAGAGAGCTACAAACCTGTGTTGGAATTGCAGACAATCAGACACTTTTTTGTTGACTGCCCTTCCATCCACCAACAAATACGAAATGAAGAAGAAAGAAAGAGTCTTGAGAGAAAGAAGACAAGAAAATAAGAAAGCCATGTTGGCTCAAGCTAAGATCATTGAGCCGACCCAGTGCAAAGAAGCGGCGTGAGACTCGGATAGTAGTGAAGTTCACTACTCAAGTGATACGAGAGGAAAAGGCCTTGATCGCCTCATGGCCAAAGAACAAGATCAAGAAGATGAGGTACATTCTAACTCATCTCATTCTGATTCAAGTGATAGTGACTGTGATACACACACTTTATCACCCACAGATCTTTATGATTCATTAGGCAAAATGATGAAAGATTTTGAGCACATTAAAACCTTACAAACACTTTTGAATGAGGAAAACAACCAGCTTAAAAGCCAAAACTCACAGCTGACAAAAGAGCTGAGTACTCCGAGTCACATAGCTGATGAGAACACTAAGTTAAAGGCTGAAAATGCCAAGATCATAGAAGAGTTAGCTGCTACAAAAAAGAGAGAAAATGATCTTAAAAATGTGATTGCCTCATTTACAAAAGCATCCAAATCACTGGATGAAATTATTATGAGCCAAAAAGAGTGTGGAGACAAGACAGACATATGATTCAATTCCTTTGTGCATAGTCAAACTCCAAGAGTGATTTTGGAAAAAAGATCTTCAAGCAATGAAGGAATCCAAAAGCCCAAAACACCATATGTTGCACCCACACCAAAACACAATCACAATCATACTGGCCTTGGCTATAAAGGAAAAGGAAAGAAGCCAGTAGAGTATGCTGAAACTACAACTGAGAAGAAATTCAGACAGGTCCATCAGCAGACTCCTAATAGAAAATACTCTATAAGAGCTACCAAAAGACCCAGAAATTTCATCAAAAAAATACATATGATGGGAAGGGTAGAAATTATCCAAACCAAGCTGATTGGAATAATAATGTGAAATATCAGCAAAGACCTATGAGATACAAGCCAAAATGGCAAAGACCTCAACCTCAGCAAAGGTCATTTCCAAGGCAAAAGAGCTATTATCAGCACACATATGCACCCAAGCACTACGCTAAAAAATTCCATTACTACCCCAAGAAAGCAGTTGCTAAAACAAACACACATGCATACAGACAAAAGAGATAATTGTATAATCATAAAACCCCCAAGTAATTTGCTAATGTGCATTATGATTATGGTACTGATAGATGTCAACCTCTTAGAGTCAGATCAACTGGCTATAGGTTGGTTGGAGCATCTTATAGCACTAACCCCCAGGACCCAGGCAAGTATGGGTACCTAAAAACTGATTTCCTTGATTGCGGGTTCAAGGAACAAAAGAGTGCCAAGGAACCTGGTACATGGATAGTGGTACATTCCCGGACATATGATAGGAAATAAAAGAAATCTGTCAAGATTCAAGGAGATCAAAGGTGCTAAAGTCATATTTGGAGGTAATGAAGCTCTAGGGGAGATCAAAGGCACAAGATCCATCAAGAAGAATGGACTGGAGATCATAGATGTAAGCATCAGCCAACTCTGTGACAAAGGCTACAATGTAGGATTCAACATGGGGATATGCCAAATCAAAGATGCTGAATCTAATGAAATTGTGCTGTGAGGAACAAGACAAAAGAATATGTATATAGTGGATTGGTCCACTGCTACACCAAGCACATGTCTGCTAGCAAGAAGTACAGCCGAATCCAGTTGGTTGTGGCATAAGAAGCTGAGTCACCTAAACAAGACAATCAACAAGCTTGCAAGGAGTCATCTTATGGAAGGATTGCCAGACTCAGTGTACAAGAAATAAAGCATATGTGATGCATGCCAGATGGGAAAACAAATCAAATCATCATTCAAGGATAAGCCAAGTCCTTCTTCAACCAGAATATTGCATCTGTTGCATATGGATTTATTTGGTCCTATTGAACCAGCTAGCATCAGTGGAAAGAAATACACCTTAGTCGTGGTAGATGACTATTCAAGATATACATGGATAATTTTCATGTGTAAAAAGAATGAAACACTGCAGAAGTTGCCTCAACTGATGAGAAGAGTTCAAAATGAGAAGAGTCAAACCATTGTAAAGATAAAATGGCATGGGAACTGAGTTTGTCAATGGGATAATAACTAAGTATTGTGTTAAAAATGGTATTGCTCATGAGTTATCAGCAGTAAGGACTCTAGAACATAATGGAGTAGCTGAAAGAAGGAACAGAACTCTCGAAAAAGCTGCAAGGAGAAAGTATAGATTTTGCCAAGGAGAAAGTATAGATTTTGATGAAATCTTTGCTCATGTTGCCAGATTGGAAGCAATAAGGATGTTTCTTGATTATGTTGCACACAAGAACTTCATTGTATATCAAATGGATGTGAAGAGTGCATTTCTAAATAGACTGTCAGAGGAAGAAGTCTATGTTGAACAACCTCTAGGTTCAGAAATTATTGTAGATAAAGTCTACAAGCTCAAGAAAGCATTATATGTATTGAAACAAGCACCAAGAGCATGGTATGATACATTGTCTCAGTTTCTAATTGACAATGGATTCATCAAAGGCAAGGTTGATAGAACACTCTTCAGGATTCAAGATGGAGAGAATATATTTCTTGTTCAAATATATATGGATGATATCAATTTTGGATCCACAAACAAAGAGCTAAGTGACAAGTTCTCAAACCTCATGCAAGGCAAATTTAAGATGAGCATGATGGGAAAGTTGATTTTCTTCTTAGGACTTCAAGTCAAGCAATTGAAGGATGTAACCTTCATAAGCCAAACCAAGTATACCAGAGATTTAATGAAGAAGTTTGGTATGGAAGAAAAGTCATCAGTGAAGATTCCTATGAATACATCAGTCACGATGGACATGGATGCAGATGGCAAAGTTGTTGATCAGACTCGATATAGAGCCCTCATTGGATCATTACTCTATCTAATAGCAAGCAGGCCAAACATCACCTTTGTTGTATGTGTATGTGCCAGATTTCAATCTGCACCAAAAGAGAGTCACATGATTGTAGCTAAGAGAATCCTAGGATATTTGAAGGGATGCCAAGAAGTTGGCTTATGGTATCCAAAGGAAGGAGGATTTAAGTTGGTTGGATACTCAGACTCAAATTATGCTGGATGCAGAGTTGACAGGAAGAGTACATCATGTACATGTCAAATGCTTGGAAACAGATTAGTTTCTTGGTTCAACAAGAAACAAAATTCAATAGCTACATCCACAAAAGTGAGTACATACATAGTCATGCGGCAAACAGCCCAAGTCTTATGGATGAGACATCAACGAGAGACTATGATATTGAAGAAAAAGAAATTCCAATTATGTGTGATAACACTAGTGCTATTGCAATCACTCAGAATCCAGTGCTGCATTCAAGAACAAAGCACATTGATGTCAGATATCATTTTCTAAGAGATCATGTTGAAAAGAAAGATATCACCTCGGAATACATCTCAACTGATAAGCAGTTAGCTGACATATTCACAAAGCCCTTATGTGAATCAAGGTTTGAAGAGCTCAAGAATGAGCTATGGTTAATTGAGCTGAGTTAGAATACTCAGAAGACTCAATCAGCAAAGACAAAAGAAGAGAGAATGAAAAATGAGTACAAAAGCTACACAGTAAAACATATGATTGGATATAAATGTTGATGCATTTAATGTGGGGAAATTAATGCGGTTTTGAAGGCTCAATCCTGACCGTTGATTTTGATCAACTTATTTAAATTCCAAAATCCGTCCTTTCAAGTCCCATATAAACTAAAAATACATTTTTTCTCTCCTCACACAAATACTCTCATCTTCAGCAAGCAAAAAAGAAATTCTCTCTGGAACTATTCGAAACCCTACCTTCAAAGATCAATATGTTTGCATCTTTCACCGTTTATTCTCACTGAAAATGGCTGCTACACATGAGTTCACTATGCTTTCAGAGAAGATCCACACCGGTGCTTCAATGGACTTCAAAGGAATGATTAAGCATGGCGTTGATGAGGCCCTAGTAAAGAAACTTTCTCTCCATGGAGTTCTCCCACACCTACTTGGAGGAGGTAGCTATGTTTTACGTGAATGTCAAAGTGCATGACGATGAGATTCGCTCATCCGTTCATGGCAAGGATATCAAGATCACTGGGAAGGACCTTGCTGATCATTGTAAACTGCCGACCGAAGGACTGAAGGACATAGCCGAGAAGGACGTGAACTTGGCTGCAGCTTGGAAGGAAATTACCAAGCCCGAGTCGGCTGTGAAAGCTATCTATATAGCTAAGAAGGAGCTGATTAAGGATGACTACCACAAGCTGATGGATATTGTGTCCAAGTGTGTAGACATGAAATTTGGGAGATTCAATCAGCTATCACGGACTAAGCCGATGGTGATGGCTGCTATTATGGAGGAAAAAAAAGTAAACTAGGTTGAGTTCGTCTTCGGCCGAATCTGTCAAAATGTAATCAACAAGTCCTTTAAGGAGGATGGGACTTTTGGTTGCTCTATGGGGTATGGCCTAGTGATTGGCCATTTGATGGAGATAAAGGGGATAACCTTGCGCCATGGGAAGCCTTTTCATGCAAACAAGAGGATCTTTATGGCAAACCTCTTCGGCGCTCAGAAGAAGGCTCATGCCAAGAAATCTGATACAAGTGAGAGGGAATCAGCAGACCCTGCAGAAGATACAGCTGCAACCTGTTCGCCTATATTTTTAGCTTCACCGCAAGTGTACGGTGTTCGTTATCGAATAGGGTAGCAAGGTCGTATCCACGGAGACTAATAAATCAATAGGCTAAGTATTGAGCCAAGATAGTTTTACTTTTATTTAGACGATCAATATTTGATGGTTGTTGTTTTGAGATTAAAACAATTTCAATCACTAGAACACAAGAATACAATAACACAAATGAAAGAAGTATCAAGATGATGAAATGGATTTCCGAGTTAAGGTTTCGATTAATAATCCTCTTGTTGTCCGATTTAATCAAAGCCAAGGTTATTATCAATATTCCTATAAGACGATCACAAAGCTATTTTATCCTCCCTCTCGAGATGCATATAAAATGTAGATTGAAATATCTATGCTAGCATCTCTACTCAACATAAGATACACAACTCCCAAATGCACAATAGATCAAATGTCCTCACAATATTCACAAACCTCTCGATTCATGCAAATATTCATGTCAAGTACTTACGATCTAATATTGAAACTCATCTCTCGAATTATGAATCAATATATCAAACATGTTAAATCATTGGCCAAGTGATAAAACAAGAATAAGCTCAAAGTACTCAAATAGGCTTCAAGATAATAACTTCAACCAAGATTAAAACATTCAACAAGAGTTTATTAATCTACTTCCAAAACCCGGAAATCACAAGATTTTAGCTACACATGATCAAACAACTTACACACAAAGTGTTCATAATCATTACAAATGAAACTAAAAGATTGAAACTAAAAGAGAAGCAAGAAAACTTAGGAACGTCGACAATCTCTCGATATATCTCCGTTCTTCAAGCTCCGATGCAATCCGATTATCTCCTTGATGTCTCCTTCCAAGAGTTGACTCTTGTCTTGTGTTGTAGATCCCAAAAATGCCGAAATGTCCTTGTGTGCGCCCCCAAAAGCCTTTTTATACCTCCCATCATGTTTAGGGCTTAATGTCTTTGCAGACATGGGATTCAGTAGACAGACGCACGGGTGGTGCGCCCACCACGGTTACCCGTGCGCCACCCTCGCTGAATACCCCAACTCTCTGTAGGGCGCACGGGTGGTGCGTCGAGCACGACCTACCCGTGCGCCACTCCTGTGAGATATCCTGACTCTCTGTAGGGCGCACGGGTGGTGCGCCCATGCATGGGCTACCCGTGCGCCATGCTGCAACTTCAATCAACCTTATACAGGGGTGCACGGGTGGTGTCTTGAGGCACGCCCAACCCGTGTGCCCCCTGTCTCTTCCGTGAACGCTCAACTTTCGCTCTTTTAGGCTTCACGTTTCGTATATCCACTCAATTCTCCGCGTTTCTACTTTGCTTTCCTCATATTCTTATTCAATTAGCTTCAAATATCATGAAATTCCTACAAAATAAGCAAAGTGTAATATCTTTTCCACAAGGAGTGAATATGTAACGTTTAACGCGAGTATAAGCATGTTTACTTATCATTATAGCTCGAAATACGCATCGGAACACATGCAAAATTCACGCTTATCAAAATCCCCCAAACTTAAACTATTGACCGTCCCGATCAACAATATTTAGAACACAATAGAATACATCAGGGAGATCAAGATAACAACGCACACCGAGAATCTACAAGAAAATCCAAATTGTTCGTCATGAATGCTGAGTACAACTCAATCAAGCCTCAAATATCTAATCAAAGAACAAGCCTCAAATAAAACAAAGTGAAATGCTCTGAATCCAACTCTCAAAGTTAAGTGTATACTCTCATCTCACATGAATATAGGACGTGTTTACGCTCAATTCAATTCAATATTGCAGAATTACCATAAGCTTGCAAATCGTCTCATATCTCCGCCACTGGAATGTATGCAATTTGTGAATCAAAAAGGACTTTTTCTTTTGGTTATAATGAAGGCTCTTTGGTTAGGGTAGGAAAATATGGATAGAGTGACTCAAACTCGAGCGTATAAACCGATGAGCATATAAATCATCTACATTAAAGCTCAATATGCTACTAAATTCTTCTCTAATTTTCATCAACTCGTCTTATCTCCATCCGCTTTCTTTTGTAAACATTATCACCTCACCTTACAATTCCTAGCCTCCAAGTTCATTCAATGAAAACTCACATCATAAAATCGATTTTTTTTTCGACTCTTTTATGAATTTTCAACATTTCTTTTCTCCTCCTTTTCTTCCTCCTTTATTCCCATCAACCAATTTTTCACAATTATCCAATTTTTCAATTCCAACTCATTCAACCTCATTCATTCCCTTTACTCAATGTTATATGCTCAAGTGTAGGGTAACAAATATATCAAGTTAAGGCTTGAATTGTTGCTATCAAGAAATTAGGCAATAGGCTCAAGTTGTCTAACTAGGGATTTCAATATCATCATTAGGTAAGCAAAAGGCTTGAAGGGCTAACAAAAATGGCCTTTGATCATTTTCACACCGCATACAACATGTGACCTTGACAGAGATACCAGAGCAAGTTCTAGAATTCTAACAACATGAATGATACACTCAAATCAATCAACAAGACTGCATATGATGAAAGCAGTAAAGGCTCAAAAGCTCACAGGCTTGCAAATACGTAATTCAAAGCATCACACCAAGTTTTTCATATCAACATGCTCAAAGTTATCTATTCGAGGCTCAATCAATCCATAAACAGCATCTAATCCCAACAATATGAATTTTCCATCAACACACAAACAACAAGTTGCATCATGCTCGGTCAACACACTCTCTAACCACTACTAAAGCAATAGACGTGCTAAAGCTATAAACGTGCTCTAATGCAAATGCAACCTAAAATGCTCTAATGCAACTATATGAAAACAAACAAATGCATGAAAATGTTTTTTTTTTTTTTTTTTTTATGTATCCACACTTTTCATTTATTAAAATGCTATCTCTCCCCCCAAACTTGAATGAAATTATAGTGTCCTAAGGGGAAAAATAGAATTTCAATAACAAAAAGTGGGGATATACCTCAATCACTACGGTGGTGGTGGGAAGTGGCCTTGAGAAATATGCCATATTTGTAGTCATTGGAGCACTTGCCACATCTCCTCGGAACGTCGCTCCGATCGCTCGCTGAACGCGAGAAAATCAGCCCTATGTTGCCTCAAATCCTCTCCTTGCCGTCTCAACTCTTCTTCTTGTCGCCTCAAGTTCTCCCCAAACGCATAAAACATGTCTTGAAAATCGGCATCGCGATGGGGTCCTCCACTGTGAGACGGACCAGGGCGATCCCCGCTTTGAGAATGTCGGGGGTAATCGCCTCCGTGTGAGGACTTGGGTATATCATACCCAATTTGGGGGTCATGAGGTTCCATCCCCATGTCTCGGCCATGAAACGCATCCTCCTCCGCCACCATATCCTCCTCATCCAAGAAACCTTCGACTCTGCGACGCTTTCTTGTCTCTATAGCCTCGGTAATTCGGTTGTGTGCGTCGGAGTTCATGAGGAAGTTGGTGGTGTCCGTCAATGTCTCAACCGTGGTGTATGGCGGGTTAGGCAACGGAAATGAAGCACCCTTCTTTTGTAGAAGCACCAATCTGTTGTCTTCATTCGCTATGAACTTCATATGGTGCAACGATGCCAAATTAACCCGAGTCTTTGCCGGGATAGGCTCAAAGCCTCGAAATCAACATTGAAATGCCGGGCAATAGGGGTAATGAGGCCCCCTATAGAAATCGTACCCCTTCCCGCCTAGCTAGCAATTGCTCGATTTGTTCGGCAAAATTGACAGTGGTGTTGTAGGGGGTGTTTGTAACCATACACCAAAGGAGATAAAGTTCCTTAGTCGTCATACCTCCAATGTTTTCTCGGGCGAACACGGAGGATGCAGTCACGCGTTGAATATACCGGAAAACGGGATTCCGGATCCACGAGGCTTTGGCGGTTCGCGCGGCATACAACATCGGCCCCGTTTGTGGTGTTTCCACAAGCATTCTCCAGAAGTCGTATTGATCATAATGAGGCATCGGGCGAGTACGAGTGTTTGTTGGGACCTCGAAAATGGTGTTCAATTGGGTCATAGACAGTTGTCTACGGACATTCCCCAATTGAAACTTTATCATATACGGTTCAAAGGTCCCGCCTTGTTTGAGTACTTCCACGGTACTCAAGAACTCCAATGTATGCTTTTTAAATGTCGGCCACCTTCGGCTCATGAAGTTCATCCATCCTACCTTGGCGAAAAGACGCCACATGTCCTCATGTATCCCTAAAGTTTGGGTACAATCATCATCGGCGTAGCGAGATGGAGCTATTTGGCGACCGATCAAGCGATTCCATCGCTCAAGATCATCGACATTTGTTAAGTTGACCCCATATGCTTCGAGACTTTTTGATCGACCTCTCCGCGGTGCTACTTCGCATTGTGTCGTCCCGTGCATGTCTCCTTCCACCCAGGGGTTTCTACGCTCGGCCATGAAGTGTTGTACCAAACGCATTTCATTAGCCTTTCAATATCATCAATGGTAACAACAAAATAGGGGATAAAAGCTAACATATTGGGTGATGCAAATTCACTTGCCCACGTTACTTTTAATCGATCAACTACCCCAAGCAAACAAAAATTATGGCCATTCTAGACAAGTATTAGCTTAAACTATCATTGGCCATGCCCTACTCACCAACAATTCATCCTAAATCTCCTCAATTACACAAGCCCACAAGGTGTTTGATAATTTGCCTCAAAGAATAATTCACATAATTCATAGCAAAAATCTCAAAATAAACACCTACCATGCTCCCTAATACATAATTAACAACGAATTGACAAGGAGAAACGGTGTTCTTACCGGAATTCGCTAAGTTAAACTCGAAGTGGAAGTTTTGAACCCTAGGTGCTTGTTCTCACAATTCTTCAAGTAAGTTTGAATTCAATGTAAAGTGAAGTTCAATTGTGATGGGGGAAGGATTAAAAGAACAAATTTAAGTAGAATTTGCAAGAAATTTCGAAGGCAATGAAGTTTGGGGGTAGTGGCGCGCGATTTGTGGGATTTTTGAAGAAGAAGACAGTTTAAAAACTGTCATATTTAAGCCTCTTCAGCAGGGCGCACGGGTGGTGCGTCGAAGCATGTGTTACCCGTGCGCCACCCCGACAAATTCCTCTCCTCTCTACAGGGCGCACGGGTGGGGTGCCAACGCACGGGCTACCCGTGCGCACCTGTACAGCAAATTTCTCTCTCTCTTTTTTTTTTTAATAAAAAAAACGCACAAAAATTCAACAAAAACACACTAATCACACTTATTAATAAAAACTCGCATATCCAAACACTCAAACCACACAAATTTTTGAAACTAAACACACACGAAAAACCGTTGGGTTGCCTCCCAACAAACGCTATATTTAACGTCGTTAGCTTGACGCCTTTTGATTCTGATTATGATCTTTGCGAAATGAGGCTTGTCACCTCATCGTGCAGTTTTCCATGCCAATCCCGCTCACTTGGATTTACACCTCCCTTGATCATTACTAAAGGAGGTTTCCCATGTTTGTCAACTATCCATGTGTTCTCCTTTTCATCGTGCAAATGGTACGTGCACGCTCTTGGTTCAACATCAGGCTTTTTGTGCCTTTCCTTCTTCTTCATTGATAATCCCTGCATATTATCTTTGGAATGCATACAATTATTCAAGCTAATAGCTTGAGTACAGGAATTAGCAATTGTTGTTGTTTTACAACCATTAATATCATCATGTCCTTTCACATTCCGAAAAATGGAAAATGAAATACGCTCATCATCAACTTGTAATGTAAGCTCCCTTTCTTCACATCTATTAGTGCTTCCGGTTGCCAAAAATGGATGCCCAAGTATAAGAGGGTGTCACAATCCTCATTCACATCCAAAGACTAGAAAATCCACGGGAATATGAATTTATCGACTTTTATGAGCACATCTTCTAGTATCCCCGTTGGATGTACGAGTGATCTATCCGCGAGTTGTAGGGTGACAAAGGATGGTCTCACTTCTATGAGTCCAAGCTTTACGAGAACGGACAATGCATCAAATTGATACTAGATCCTAGATCACAAAGTACATTGTCAAAGGAAATATCGCCTATTGTACAAGGAATAGTGAAACTCCCTGATCTTTCAGGCTTTTGCGGTATTTTCCTTTGTATGAGTGCGCTACATTCTTCCGTCGAGGTTGACAATCCCATTCTCTGCCCATTTGTTCTTGTTGGACATCGCTTCCCTAAAAACTTTGCATAATTTGGCATATGTTTCATTCTTACATAAAAGGAACATTAATGTGCAATTTTTTAAACATGCCCACAAATTTAGCAAATTGATTATTGATTAGTCTTGTGAAACAATCGGGAAAGGGAAGAGGAATATTATATTTCAAATTAGAGTTAGGATACGATTCACGTTTCTTGGCTCTTTTTTGTTTATCTAGTTGTTGCTCGGTTCCTCCTTTAACTTTCATATTGCCTTGAGCGTTGTTTCGTCATTTTCCGAATTTGGATGGTAGGCTCGGCAACACACCCGATCCGGTCGTGCGTTGATACATGAGCGTGCGTGATTCGACATCACACCAATATCGGCATTTTCGGACTCTTCATTCTCTTTTCCACCCCACACATGAATAGCATTGCAATGTTCCCTCGGGTTGACCTCCGTGTTGCTTGAAATTGACCCTTTTGATGTTGACTCCCCACAATTGCGGCCTAACCGACCCATTTGAGTTTCAGTTCTTTATTGAGCTTGTCACTTGTTGTTCTAACTTATCCATCCTAAGGTCTTGCTTATCGAGCGGCTCCTCGTCTCATTCATGAAAGCATTAGATTGATTTATGAAAGAGGTGAGTATATCTTCCAACGACGATTTGCCTCCTCCATTACCGCCTCCACTTGAAGCATTGAATCCGGTGGAGGTTGTAACACATTCTTTGTATTTGCATAGGAAACTTTTTCATGATTTCTCAACCCTGGATGGTAGTGCGTTGGGTTTGAATTATTCCTAAGTTCTTTGAAATTCAGTTATTCACATAATTTACCTCTTCCATCGGATATAGAAGAGCTTCACTACCCGTGCTCGTGCACCGCTTCCTCGCCCCTTCATAAATACATTCAATTGAGTTGTCAAAGCCGCTACTTGTGCCGACAATGTTTTGATAGGGTCCGAATCTGAGATTTCGACTACTCGTTGTACATTGGATCTTTCAGATGGCCATTGGTAACTGTTCATGGCCATTTCCTCAAGAAGATTTAAGGCATCTTGTGGAAACCTTGCCAACAATGCTCCTCCCGCTGCGGCATCAACAAAGGCCCTCGTTTGCCCCATTAAACCATTGTAAAAGAAACATAATCGTGATCCTCCCGGAAAGCCGTGTTGTGGACATCTTCTTAACAAATCCCTAAATCTTTCCCAAGCCTCGTACAAAGGCTCGGAATCAAATTGTCGGAATTGAGTGATCTCACTTTTGAGCTGCAAAGTTTTGCTTGGTGGAAAGAATTTAAACAAAAACTTTTGGCTCAAATCATCCCATGTGCTCACACTTCCTTTGCGTCAAGTACCCAACCAATTTCTCGCCTTATCCCGTAAAGAGAATGGGAATAGGCGCAATCTTATGGCGTCATCTCGAGACTCCGTTCATTTTGATCGTATTGCATATTTGGATAAAATGCGCAAGGTGAGAGTTAGGATCCTCGGTTGCAAATCCCCCAAATCGATTCTCGCACCATATTGATTAGTGCCGGTTTGAGCTCGAAGTTGTTGGCATTGATGGGAATATGGGCAATACCACCGTAATTATGATTCGTTTGTGGTCGAAAGTAATCACGAATGGCTTCTTTGTTGAACCGTATCGGTAACTCGTTTCCACCATTGTTTGGCGGTATTGGTAACTCATTCAAATCCCCATTATCGGATTGTGTTGTCTTTCACTCGTCTAGTGGTAGCACCGATTCTCCTCGCGAAAGCCTCAACTTCCTAGTATGAGCGGTATTAAGTCCCCCCACTTAGAGCGCATGTTCATACACTACCTGGACCAAACTAGAAGAAACAAGTCAAATAATATGGAATTCAAGTCACACAAAAACAAAATAAATAAAAAAAAGAAAATGTCTAAATTAAGAATAATTCTATCTATCGCAATATTAGCACAATAAATTGTATTAGTCCCGAATCCAACGCGCCAAAAACTTGTTCGCCTATATTTTTAGCTTCACCGCAAGTGTACGGTGTTCGTTATCGAATAGGGTAGCAAGGTCGTATCCACGGAGACTAATAAATCAATAGGCTAAGTATTGAGCCAAGATAGTTTTACTTTTATTTAGACGATCAATATTTGATGGTTGTTGTTTTGAGATTAAAACAATTTCAATCACTAGAACACAAGAATACAATAACACAAATGAAAGAAGTATCAAGATGATGAAATGGATTTCCGAGTTAAGGTTTCGATTAATAATCCTCTTGTTGTCCGATTTAATCAAAGCCAAGGTTATTATCAATATTCCTATAAGACGATCACAAAGCTATTTTATCCTCCCTCTCGAGATGCATATAAAATGTAGATTGAAATATCTATGCTAGCATCTCTACTCAACATAAGATACACAACTCCCAAATGCACAATAGATCAAATGTCCTCACAATATTCACAAACCTCTCGATTCATGCAAATATTCGTGTCAAGTACTTACGATCTAATATTGAAACTCATCTCTCGAATTATGAATCAATATATCAAACATGTTAAATCATTGGCCAAGTGATAAAACAAGAATAAGCTCAAAGTACTCAAATAGGCTTCAAGATAATAACTTCAACCAAGATTAAAACATTCAACAAGAGTTTATTAATCTACTTCCAAAACTCGGAAATTACAAGAGTTTAGCTACACATGATCAAACAACTTACACACAAAGTGTTCATAATCATTACAAATGAAACTAAAAGATTGAAACTAAAAGAGAAGCAAGAAAACTTAGGAACGTCGACAATCTCTCAATATATCTCCGTTCTTCAAGCTCCGATGCAACCCGATTATCTCCTTGATGTCTCCTTCCAAGAGTTGACTCTTGTCTTGTGTTGTAGATCCCAAAAATGCCAGAATGTCCTTGTGTGCGCCCTCCAAAAAGCCTTTTTATACCTCCCATCATGTTTAGGGCTTAAAGCTGCAGATTATGGGATTCCAGCGCAGATGCACGGATGGTGCGCCCACGCACGGGTTACCCGTGCACCACCTGTGAATACCCCAACTCTCTCTCCGTAGGGCGCACGGGTGGTGCGTCGAGCACGACCTACCCGTGCACCACTCCGGTGAGATATCCCGACTCTGTAGGGCGCACGGGTGGTGCGCCCATGCATGGGCTACCCGTGTGCCATGCTGCAGCTTCAATCAACCTTATACAAGGGTGCACGGGTGGTGTCTTGAGGCACGCCCAACCCGTGTGCCCCCTGTCTCTTCCGTGAATGCTCAACTTTCGCTCTTTTAGGCTTCACATTTCGTATATCCACTCAATTCTCCGCGTTTCTACTTTGCTTTCCTCATATTCTTATTCAATTAGCTTCAAATATCATGAAATTCCTACAAAATAAGCAAAGTGTAATATCTTTTCCACAAGGAGTGAATATGTAACGTTTAACGCGAGTATAAGCATGTTTACTTATCATTATAGCTCGAAATACGCATCGGAACACATGCAAAATTCACGGTTATCACGACCACTCCAGCTCTCTCCCCTAAGCCTGTTTCAAAGAAGAGAGTTGCGGCAGCTAAACCCGCTCCCGCCTCAAAGACCAAAACTAAGAAGCACTGCTCCAAAGACAAACTCCAAGCACTCCCTGCGGCCAGTCACAAGCCCCTGCCCCCGCAGCCGAGACTGAGGAGGAACCCCTACTTCTTTCTCCAGTCGTGAAGAATTAGGCACACTGCCAAGTCTCGTAAGGCAGTTGCGTTGAAGAAAAGGGATATTGAAACACAAGCCTTCACTCTTGAAGAGCCTCAAAATGTAGAGCCAGAGATTCCCTTAGTTCCCACAAAGCGAAGACGACTGTTTAAGAAGTCGGAGCTAGAGAAGCCACCCGAGTCCAATAGAGAAGCCCAAAGAGACTGCTAATGCTCAAGAGGAGCAGTCTCAAGAAAACGTTGATGACACCCAGATGACTGCTGATGCAGATCATCAGAGTGTCAAAGACCCAACTACCCGGTAGACAGCTGTGGAGATGGACGAAGCTGAGAGAACCAAGACACATGAAGAAAAAGCTGTCTTTCCCCTCAGACTAATGCGCATGAACGTGAGGAGGAGCAAGCTCCATTGGCTACTATTCCAGAGGACGAAGAAGATGACGAAGACGTGATAATGTATTCTCCAGTCAGAGGCTAAGGGAATGGAGGATATGGAAGCTAGACTACTCCAGACAACAATTCACTCATCCGAAGTTCATCGAAGAAGAAGAGGAGCTTCTCAGCTTCCTAGGAAATGTCATTATCCATTATGCCCTCAATGAGGAATTCTCCATGGATGCCCTCCGTGCTATTAAAGAGGATGAGAAGGAGAAAGCCATGGAGAAACCCAAAGCCCTCGAAAAATCGAAGATGTGTATGTATACGGGGAGCCATGAACATGTCATGGAATCAACTGACAGCAACGACCTGGATGAGATAGACCCAGCTGCGGCAGTTGAAAAGGCCGAGTTCCAACAGGCCGTTAAAGAATCCCGAGCCATGCATGAGCAACATCTTCAAGAAGGTCTAGGAGAGTCTTCCCAAATCTCTCCTCGATCTGATCCCTTGGGAGTGGCGCAGAAGATTGCAACCGATATTGCTACAACCACATCCCCTGTGCAATCTCAAGATGGCTCTCAGGGGAACGAAGATGAAGCTAAAAATGCGGGCACCCTAGACAAGCCTAACCCCGAAGAAGGTAAATGGCTGACTACTCAAAAGGACACACATCCGTGTCTCAGGAGCTGAGTAACCCCACAACCGTTCACTCAGCTAGTTCGCCAGCTGAGGGGGAAGCTCTCTCCACCACAGCTAGGTCAGAGGACGCTGTGGGAGACAACACTACACAGTTTGGAGGCGAAAGAGAGCAAACAACTGATAAGCAGAGTGAAATTAACAAAGCTCGAACGGTTGAGACTGTTCCAGCTGAGATTTCCTCTAATGTGCAGGCCGATGAAGTTGCTGATGTAGCTAAGGTAAAGGATGGGAAAGAGGCCACGGGAGTTGAGACTCTTGGCCATGAAAGTGCAATCCTAGGAGTTGAGACTCCGAAGGATGCCACAGAAGACCCTAAGGTAGCTGAGTCTGCCAAATGGATAATTGTTGAAGGCCCTACAGCGGTTGAGACTGCTGGGGGTAATGAAGGCCTAAAGGAGGTTGAGACTTCATTAGGCAAAGAGCCAGAACAGGAGAACATTCCTCAAGTGGAGGGAGCTGGTGAAGAAGAGGAAATTAGCGCCCTTCATGATTCCCTAGAACACATTGATACACTATTCTGGGATCAGAGGATAAAGCCGAGTCCACACATCTTGGAGATTCTACGCAGGACGAGGTTGAGGATGTTCTTAACTCACAGAGCAATGTCAGTGATAAAACAACTCCGATGAGATTCAATTTTGATGATGAGGCATCCCATCTGGCCACATCACACTCCGATAAGGCTATTAAGACAGCTATGGACCCGTTGACTCAATAGGAAAAATCCACTGAGACCGATGAAGCTGTTAACACAGCTAATGCTCGATCCGAAAGCAGACCAACACAATCGCTCCAAATGAACACGATCGGTGAAAGCAGGCTACCACAGCTGCTCCAACAAAGACTCAAACAGCTCCACCGCAGGCTTCCACAGCTGCGTCAACTGCCGATGATGCTGGCTCAACCGAGGCACAAAGAGTTGATACATTGCAATAAGAGAAGGGAAAGGCCCCCCAGCGTGGACCTCCGGGAATCCCTCTTGTTCGAGATGATGTTTTTGAAGATATCTTTCCCTTCACTGCTGAACTGCCTAACATGGAGGCCGAATCTACCCGAGAACAGGAGAAATACACTATGCATGAAGAGCCCATAATTCCAACTGATACGATTATGCCGATGGGATTTGACTTCAATGTCGTATGGCCGGAAGAAGAGTCAGCTTCCACAGCCGAGTTCCGTAATGCGTTCAAGAAAATATGTGATGAAATTGAGAAGATGGAATGCCACCATGCATCGTTGGATCTCCGATTAGACAACCGTGATACAACTCTTAGCGCAAATATTCGATGGGTTGTCTTACGGATCAGGGAGTGGGATGTACAGCATACTGCAATGCGCTCAGAGCAGGTCCGTTACTTTAAAGCTTTGTTGGCAAAGATGTTGGTTTGGAGTGCGGATAATGTCTAATTTCAGCAGAGGTAGAAGGAATTTATGGTTAGAATGGAAAATTCTCACAAATCGGACATGGAGTTGCTCAAGCTGCACCATTGGAGCGAAATTGCACGCTTGGAGGACAACATAAACCAGAAGTTCAGTCTTCTTATGGCAGAAATGAAGTTTCTAGCAACTGAGTCAAAGGCTACACGGTTAGAGTTCCGGACAGCCTACTCTAAAGCAGATATCAAGCAGAATTCAACAAACAGCCAACTGGACTTCATTTTGAGTGGTTTGTTCCCTGGCCTAACCCTTTCGTTTGGTGATGATGCCAAAACGGGGAAGATGAGGCCTTAAAGGAACTGAAGGGAGAAGCAGAAGGGAGTAATAAGGAGGCGAAGAAAGGTGAATCTGCAAAGGAGGAAAGAATCTTGAAAAAACCCTTTGAAACTTATGTTTACTGAAACCCCCCAGCAAGGAGAAGTCACAGCTTCGATTCTCAGCAAATTGCCAAAGGAACTGTCTGTAAATCAGAAAGCTAAGATGGCAATGAAATAAACAAGAAAAACCATCAAAGCTGAGTTTGAGAAGATAGCTGATAAGAAATCTACGCACATTCAGAATATCAGAAAATAGTATGATGGTCCTCCAGCCGGAAAAGATTATCTTGCGATAAAACCCCCGAGAGATATTGCCATGCCTGATGCTGGATCTGATCCCAGATCGCTAGAGGAATTCCAGATTCTAGAAGCAGAAGGATATTTTCAAGACATGACTCTACCACAAGCCTGAGATTTGTATTGTGAGAAGGGACTTGAATTGTGCAATTCGGCTGATAAGCAGCCAAGTTCCAGCAGTCACTCGGCTGGGAGATCAAAAGCTCCAGTGCAGTACACTCCCAGAGGAAGGGGAGCTGAGTCGGGAAGAGGAAAACATGGTGGCAGTGGGAGAAGTGATCAACCACAGCCAAAACCAGAAGATATCAAGTATGTGGATCCGCAGAAGAAGAGACTTATATACTGGGCTGGATTTGATCATCTTGCTAACTTAGAAGTTGCACGTAAGAATGCTGAAGCAATAAGAAGGCAAGAGGCTAAAAACGAAAGAACAACTCGAGAATGGGAGGAAAGGCAGTGTAGGGATGACCCTGCTGCGAAGCGAGCATATAAGAAGAAGAAGAAAGAGGAGGAAGAGGAAAGGAAGAGGAGGCGAGCTGATGAAGAAGAGAGAAGAAGGAAGCAGGCAAGGCGTTGAAGACGGTTGCAAACCCCTTCATGTACTTTACATTAGTTGTAAATACATAGATGTAAGTTTTCCCAGTAATATAGCTCTGATCTCTTCTTTGTAACCTAGCTTTAATACACGATGTAATGCAATACTTGTATAAGCTTTGTTATATTTTTGTAAACAACTTTGTAAAGGACAAGAATGTTATGATCAATAAAATTGATTATTCAAAGCATACATTCTTTGTTACTGCACTGCTTGTGTTTGCTATTTAATTGTTTGTTTAAGTTTTGGCATCATCAAAAAAGGGAAAATTATTAGGAAATTTATTTGTTAGATTTTGATGATACCATGTAAAACTTAGACTAGGAAGTTGGCACCCATTTTTCTTGTAATTCTATGTTGTAATAGATAGGACTGTAAGAGCTGAGTGAAGTAAGCTAAGTCAAAGAATGCAAGAAGTCAACTGCAGACTTGAGTGAAGTCTCTGCTGTGTTTTAGCTAAGTATGGCCAAGAAGAAAGACAAGGACTTGACTGAAGGAGAGCCAGCTGAGGAACAACGGTGTGAAGTATGAGAAAGTGCCAGTTAAGTCAATGAAAGGAGCCAAGTCCAACAGTTGAAGTGACAGTTGAGTCATTCTCATGATTGGAGCAGACTCAAGTCACAAGGGGTAAAGGCAGCAGTCAAGTCAAGACAACTGACATTGATCCGTTGGAAGGAAGTCAAGGATATTACTCAATATAGTAATATGTCCAAGCTGCCAGGTCTTAAAGTGTTTGGCCCAGAAACATGCAAATGGAATAAGTCAATGGGAAACACTGAAGCTTGTGTCAGACCCTGTAAAGCTGCAGAGCCATTTAATACGAGGAAGGGTCAACATCACAAGTGTTGTAGACTAAGAAAAGACAAGCCAACGAACAAGAAGTGTCTTTTTGAAAATAGCCTATCTCTTCAACGGGCAAATTTTCAAATGAGCACTATAAAAGGCTGAGGAAGCATTTGAGAAAAGGTTACGTGAACCTAGCACGATCGAATCAAGCAATTATCAAGCAAGTGTAACCTGCAAAATTCTCAAGTTTATCCTAAAAATTCCTCAAGCCTAAAACTCAAAGGAACTCAATCCAACACACACTGTGACGGAAAGATTACTTTAACCAGTTGAAGAGTAAACGTTTAAAGAACAAAAATGGGTCTACTCACCAAGTTGAAGGAGCTGTAGGAAGGTTCAAGGTCGAACTAGGAGATTCAAGTTTGTTGGAGGGCAGTGTGATCAAATCCAAAGACTTGAAGGGAGCTGAAGTAGCAAGGCAGCTGTCTTGTGAAGAATCTGAGTCGCAGGAGTAGCCAACTGTCTGATCAATGATGTCTCTAGACTAAAAACTACTTTGTAACTTGATCTGTTACCTAATGGATTCCTCCAAGAGTTGGAGAAGAGTGGATTAGAGGAATTACCCTATCATCGAACCACTATAAAATTTCTTGTGTCATTTACTTTCTTGTTTATATTTTTCATATCTGCTGCAGAAGTTAATTTGCTATCCAACTGATAAATAACAAGTGCTAAAACAAGTGTTAAAAACGAGCTTTAATGAAACAAAGGGTGTTAAGCCTTCCGCTGTAAAAAATCAAATCAACTAAAGTTAAGTGTTAGCTGGCGCAACCAAGTTATACTATCATCAGCTCAGTCGAGTCTGTTGAGTGGGTAACTTAGCTGAAGATAGCCAACCTAGCTGTCCCCCAAGGACGCAACTAATTTGAGTTAACTCTGTTGAAATTCTTAAAAAGACTCAAAGTGAAAATTTGGTAAGGTTTTTTCAACCCCCCCTTCTAAACCTTACACCACACCGCTAAGGACCTACAATGTTCATAGTTCTTGAAATTGAAATAATTAGAAAGTAAAGTCGTCGGCTATTCCTCCCACATGCATCTGCGGCGCATCCATCCATATAATCTGAAAAGAATTTGAATTTAATGGGTGAGTAACCACATACTCAGTAGGGATAGGGATTGACCAAACTAAATACCAAAAGTGCACAATTACATAAATTAACACATAATCTTTCCTATTAGGATAAGTCGAATAGCACATAACATTTCCCGTTGGCATAAGCCAAATAGCATATAACCTTTCCCATAGGCACGGATGCCACATTTCTCCTTTTCCGTGGCACAAGGCCAAAAATTTCATTTTTCATAGGCACGAATGCCATATTTTCCCTTTTCCATGGTACGAGGCAAAAAAAATTCATTTCCCATGGCATGAATTATCGATATATTCTCAAAAATGGAAAATTATCTCCAAATTAAATAAACTATTAATTTTTAAGTTTTAAAATTAAACTATCAATATATAACACACAAAAAAATATAAACAATTAAAACATCATGTACAAACATCAATTTAAAAATCCAAAATCAAAAGAACTCAACACATAATTTTTTAATGTAAGAAGCTAAAAAATGAATTAATTTGGAAATTACAAAAGTCTGAGCATAAATTATAAGGGTGGCACACGGGCACTTCGAAGTTCGAATGAAAGAAAAGTTGCTCGAGTTGACGACTTTGCTTTGTTTTAACGGATTTTGTGAAAATGTAAACGTAATTTTACTGGATTTTGAGCAATTCTCCATATTAAATACTCCCTCTGTCTCAATAAGATAGACCTCCTTTTTTTTCGTCATGTCCCAAATTATAGGCTTGTTTCCTTATTTTGTTTGAATAACTGAAAAAATTATATAAAAGAAAGGAAAAGAGTCCTGATCACAAGCCGATCAGGTAGCTTAAATATGGGCCTCGTTAAAACCTACCAAGGTAAAACCCACCCTTGTAGAGAAAACCTTGGCAGAAAAAGAGTACCCCTGAAAAAGCCAAAACATCCACATTAAAATGCATTAAAAACGTCCACAAAAATACATAAAAATATCACTAATCACAAGATCAAACCGAAATCCATGGGATGACCCATAGTCATCCATAATCCTTATTATCAGAAGAATCTACTTCGTCAGCATAATCCTCCCACCTCTTGGTAGCATCCACTTTTGGGAACTTCAAATTATCTGATTGAGCATCGTCCAAAATAGTGAAGCTATGAATTGGAGGCGTCTGGCCTTGATTAACATCACGAATAAGTTGCTGCTTAGCATCATCTAATGATTTATCCCGAATAGCCTGACAAAGATGACGAATGGGCTTGGCCAACTTGTACGGGACTGTCCTCGGACGCCGCTTGATATCAGACAAAGTAGGTATATTCAATGTGGTGTGATTCAATTCTAAATGTGTATCTAAAGTAGCTAAAGCCGCGATGGAGAAAGCGAAGCCAAAGATTGAGCATGCCCTGCATCGCTTTTACGCACCAAAGAGTTTTCCACGCACTAGAAGCCATGGCTTTGTTTAGAACCTCATTGTCATCCACAAAAATCATTCGCATCCTCTAAAGCAGCAAAAGAATTCTCCAAATCGGTGATAGGAGAAGAACCATCAACATGCCTAGGAGAATGAGCCACAATTTCAACAATAGCGCCATCATACTTAGCAGAGGCCGCTTCTTCCCTTGAGGCGCCAACAATCTTGTCATTATCCTGTGTAATATTAATTGGTTGAAACACCTTTCTAGCCCAGAATCAACCTCTAGAAGAAGCCTGAACCAGAGGTTCTATCGTAGGATTAGGACACACAACCCGATAGCAAGATGCCGAAGAATGTCCCATAATGCAACAATGAGCACAATATTCCGGTAATTTCTCGTAACTAAGCAAAACAAATGAGCAAAGACCCACCCTTTCAACCATGACGTAATCCTAAAGAGGTTTGGACATATCAATATCAACCAAGACCCGAACAAAATGTCCCAGAGATCCATTCAACGAACGTTCATCAATTTGCACTGGGGAACCAATTGCTTTAGCGATTCCCATAATAAAACTAGGCTCCCAATACTCAAGACCGAGTTCAAAAATACGAACCCAGACGCTGGCCGTGGAAGTATTAACTTTATAAGGGTTAAAGTTCGGTACCCAAGGAGTCTGAGCCCGGGCACAATCCTAAGCATTTGAAAACTTGACACAAAAGTAACCCTTACCCAGAGGTATCAATTTCCAATCAGTATGAATATTTTGTTAGATAAATGTTTTTATCAAAATTTTGATGATTTTGTTTTAATAAGTTTTTATACCAAAACAATGTTTTTATATGTTGTCTAAATACTCCTAAATGATTTAAAATGTTTTTACTAATTTTTGGAGTATTTCTTAGAGTTTTTAATTTGATAAAAATTGGACAACACTTTTGATGGTTTTGTTTAAATTGGTTTTTACACCAAAACTATGTTTATAAATGTTGTCTAAATACTCCCAAATGATTTAAAATGTTTTTACTAATTTTTTGGAATATTTCTTGAAGTTTATTTTTGAAAAATATCGGACAACATTTCAAAGGGGAGGTCGACCGGTCGCCCAAAGTGGTCGACCGGTACACAAGATTAGAAACTCGAAACGAGAACTTACAGTCTTGAAAAAGAGGGAGGGGGACCGGTCGGGGTGAGGTCGACCCAGTCGCCGCACCCTAGGGCGACCGGTCGCACCCCACCTCGACCCGTCGCACCCCCGCAACCCCTACCTGGATCGCACTATTTTTTCAAACGGTCGAAATCTTCAACAGAAGGCAACCGGTCGCCTATGTTATTTTTTGGAACACAAAATTCCAACCAATCAGACTGTGATGACAAGATTTGCTTTTCAATTTTGTACAATATTTCCACATCTTGTGATCTTCTTTTTGTAGACAAAAGTGAAGATAGAGGAGCCTATGTTGGTGAAGCTTCCTTATAAATAGAGGATGAATTGAAGACACAACATATACAAGCAAAATACACAACAAGAAATCTGCAAATTGTTCAAGCTTTCATTTTTACATTCTTGTTGTAATAGCCTAAGTACTTTCACTTGCACATCTTTGAGGTCTAGGCTTTTTGATTCTTGATTACACTTGCACTCAATCTTTGTATTGGTTTCATAGAGTTGTAATCTTGAATTTTGTCCATCATTCAACACAAGACATCCTTGTGAGTATTCTTGTGGTAAGAATACACTTGGGTGATTTAGGTGATAGGTGTTTGAAGAGTGTGGTACTCTTCAAAGGTGGTGAAGGAAGATTGTGGTAATCTCCTTGAAGGTGTTGTAAGAGGATTGTGGTGATCCTCAAGGTGTTGTATTAATTGTGGTAATTAATAAAATCTTTTTCTTTTTGAAATCCATCCCTGAGAATCTTTGGGGTGGTAGAGGATTAGGCCCTAGGTGGGTTGAACCTCTTTAAATCAACGAGTGTTGTTTAATTTCCGCATTTACATTTCTTGTCATTTACTTGTTGATTCAAAAAAAAAGGGTGATTTGCGAAAAATCGGCATAATCTATTCACCCCCCCTCTAGATTATCGTAGCCACTTGGACTAACAAGTGGTATCAAAGCCAAACTCTTTGGCTAAGCTCGTTCCGAGTAAAGAGGAAAGATCCATGGCTACGAATGAAGCTTATCTCACCACCGGCGCCTCCACCAACAAGCCACCACTATTCGACGCCAACAACTACGCATTTTGGAAAGACCGCATGGAGTGCTTTCTACAAGGATGCGGATTTGATATTTGGAATGTGGTCATTGAAGGAGTTACTCAACCAACAACAAAATTGGAGGATGGTACCACTACTCCCAAGCCATTCAAGGAGTACGATGAAAATGACAAGAAGGCTTTCTCTCTAAATGGTAAGGCTTTAAATATTTTACATTGCTCTCTTACCGCCACCGAATATAATCGCATAAGAGGCATACGGTCGGCACATGAAGTTTGGGAAAAATTAGAAACCATCTATGAGGGCACAAAGAAAGTAAAGCAAGCAAGAAAACAATGCTTGTGAAAGACTTTGAAAATTTCAATATGCATGATGGTGAAAGCATATCAAAAATGGTGGAAAGGCGACAACATTGTCAATCCTCTTGTGGCTCTTGGAAAGGTCATCTCCAAGAAGACAAGGTGACCAAGGTATTAAACGCCCTTCCCTTCTCATGGTCCGAAAAGGTGACGGCAATCACGGAAGCTCAAAATCTTGAGACACTCAAGTTGATGAGCTCATTGGGAATCTCCTCATTTATGAAGTATATCTCAAGGAGAGGAAAAATTCTCAACCATCCACCTCTAAACCGGGTACGCAAAATATTATTAAAGGCTTAGCATCTTCTTCTAATAATGTTTATTATGCTAGTGATGAGGATGATGAAGAAACGGCGGCTCTTGTTAGAAAATTTGCAAAATTTGTAAACAAAAATAAAGCAAGAAAGCCAAGAGACAATTCTTGCTTCAAATGCGGAAAATCCGGGCACTACATAGCCGATTGCCCAAAATTAGCGGAAGAGGAACAAAAGAAGAAAAAGCCTTTTCCGAAAAAGAAGGCGTTAAATGCGGACGTCAAAACTTGGGATGAATTACTTGAAACAACCGACGAGGAAGGAGAATCCAAACATGGTCTTATGGCCATAGGCGATGAAAATACCGAGTGCGCTCTAATGCTTCATCTTCTTCCCTAGTTGATGAATTACAATGTGATTTTGATGAATTGCAAAATGAGTTTCAAAATTTGATTGTTAAATACAAGAATTTGAAAAAGGAGCATAAAGAGCTTAAACTAGAAAATAATAAATTATTTACTTCTTATGACTCTCTTGATAAAGCTCATGCTATTACTCTTACTATGGTCCGTACTCTTGAAACCGAAAAACAAACGCTCACAAATGATATTGAAAATTTGAAAAAGGATGTGCATCGATTCAATTTAAGTACGGATAAAGTCACAAAAATTTTAGATGCACAAAGAGGTGAGCATTCTAAATTAGGACTTGGTTATAAACCTTTTCAAAATGCTTTTAAGAAAAAGACCAAGGTCCAACCTTTGTACGTGCTAGTAGTCCTCGTATTATTACTTGTTTTTATTGTGGTAAGAATGGACACTATGCTAGCAATTGTAAATTGAAGAATAATTTTAGCTATTATTGGAGACCTAAAGGTCTCAAGGCTAACCCCATGGACCCCAAAATTATAGGGTACCTAAAAATAATTCCTTTGTAGGTTATAGGGGCTATAACAACAATGGAAGATTCAAAATGGCTCGTGGACAGCGGATGTTCACGCCATATGACCGAAAGAGAGAACTTTTTACCAACATCAAGCTCCAAGAAGAGGTATGGTCATGTTCGCAATGGCAAAGGAAGAATTCTTGGAAATGGAGAAATTGGTAACTCTTCTTTCTCTCTAGTAATGTTCTTTTAGTAGAAGGGCTTAAGTTCAATTTGATAAGTGTTAGCCAACTTTGTGACTCAAATTATAATGTTGTTTTTAATAAAGAAAAATGCCTTATTTCCAAAAATGATAAAATTATTTGTGAAGCAATTAGAAAAGGCAATCTTTACAAAATTTGTACAAGTGATTTGGTTAGTCAAAATGTTTCTTGTCTTGTCGCCAATAAGGATTTAACTAGCTTATGACATAGGCGACTTGGACATGTTGGATACAAAAATTTGCAAACTATTTACAAAAACCAACATGTAAAAGGACTACCCAAATTGAATTTTGAAAATCTTGGCTTATGTGACACTTGTCAAAAGAACAAATTAGTTAAGAGTAGTTTTAAGCCCAAAAATGAAATTTCCACTACCAAACCCCTACAAATGCTTCATCTTGATTTGTATGGGGATATTGGTACGGCAAGTCTAAGTGGAAAACATTACACTTTTGTTATAGTTGATGATTTTTCTAGATACACTTGGGCTCTATTTCTTACAAATAAAAGCGATGCCGTTAATGAGTTTGTTAAGTTGTGTAGACTCATTGAAAATGAAAAGGAAGATACTATTAAGTCCATTCAAGTGATCGAGGTGGAGAATTTGACGGCCGAATTTAGAGTCTTTTGTGAAACCAAGGGATATAGTCATAATTTTTCGGCTCCAAGGACACCTCAACAAAATGGAGTAGCCGAAAGGAAGAATCGGACACTTCAAGAAATGAGTCGGTCCATGCTCAATGAATTTTCACTTCCAAAATATTTTTGGGCGGCCGTAAGTACCGCTTGCTATGTTATTAATCGAGTTTATATTCGTCCTAAAATGAATAAAACTCCATATGAGCTTTGGAAAGGAAGAACTCCAAATATTAGTTATTTCAAAATATTTGGATGTAAATGTTTTATTTTGAATACTAAGGATCAATTAGACAAACTTGATCCTAAGGCCGATGAAGGAATATTTATGGGGTATTCAATCAAGATCAAAGCATATCGGGTTTATAATAAGACTAGTGGAGTTGTTGAAGAATCTATCCATGTCAAATTCAATGAAGCTTCGGGTGTTGAAAGGATACCCAATGATGAAAGTGATGAAGAGGATATCGTTGAAACCATTGTTCAAGATGAAACTCAAAATGATCAACCTTCAAGCTCAAGTGTTCCTCAAGAAGATAAAGGTGATACTTCGAATCTTCCCGTAGCATTGAAATTTAAGGGAGATCACCCAAAATATCTTATTATTGGTGATCCCCTTGATAAATTAATGACTCGAGGAAAATTTGCCGAGAAAGCTCTTATATCTCAAAAAGAGCCTAAAAATGCTAAGGAAGCCATTGAAGATGAGGATTGGTTTTTAGAAATGCAAGAGGAGTTGAATCAATTTGAAAGGAATGATGTATGGGAATTAGTACCTTGTCCTCCATCTCAAACAATTATTGGTACAAAATGGGGAGTTTGTTAGATAAATGTTTTTATCAAGATTTTGATGATTTTGTTTTAATAAGTTTTTATACCAAAACAATGTTTTTATATGTTGTCTAAATACTCCTAAATGATTTAAAATGTTTTTACTAATTTTTGGAGTATTTCTTAGAGTTTTTAATTTGATAAAAATTGGAAAACACTTTTGATGGTTTTGTTTAAATTGGTTTTTACACCAAAACTATGTTTATAAATGTTGTCTAAATACTCCCAAATGATTTAAAATGTTTTTACTAATTTTTTGGAATATTTCTTGAAGTTTATTTTTGAAAAATATCGGACAACATTTCAAAGGGGAGGTCGACCGGTACCTAAAGATTAGAAACTCGAAACAGAACTTACAGGTCTTGAAAAAAGAGGGAGGGGGACCGGTCAAGGGTGAGGTCGACCGGTCGCACCCTAGGGCGACCGGTCGCACCCACCTCGGCCGTCGCCCCCGCAACCCCTACCTGGATCGCACTATTTTTTCAAACGGTCGAAATCTTCAACAGGGCAACCGATCGCCCTATGTTATTTTTTGACAGCAAAATTCCAACCGTTGCAATCTGTGACAGCAAGATTTGCTTTTCAATTTTGTACAATATTTCTACATCTTGTGATCTTCTTTTTGTAGACAAAAGTGAAGATAGAGGAGCCTATGTTGGTGAAGCTTCCCTATAAATAGAGGATGAATTGAAGACACAACATATACAAGCAAAATACACAACAAGAAATCTGCAAATTGTTCAAGCTTTCATTTTTACATTCTTGTTGTAATAGCCTAAGTACTTTCACTTGCACATCTTTGAGGTCTAGGCTTTTTGATTCTTGATTACACTTGCACTCAATCTTTGTATTGGTTTCATAGAGTTGTAATCTTGAATTTTGTCCATCATTCAACACAAGACATCCTTGTGAGTATTCTTGTGGTAAGAATACACTTGGGTGATTTAGGTGATAGGTGTTTGAAGAGTGTGGTACTCTTCAAAGGTGGTGAAGGAAGATTGTGGTAATCTCCTCGAAGGTGTTGTAAGAGGATTGTGGTGATCCTCAAGGTGTTGTATTAATTGTGGTAATTAATAAAATCTTTTTTCTTTTTGAAATCCATCCCGGAGATACTGGGGTGGTAGAGGATTAGGCCCTAGGTGGGTTGAACCTCTTTAAATCAACGAGTGTTGTTTAATTTCCGCATTTACATTTCTTGTCATTTACTTGTTGATTCAAAAAAAAAATGGTGATTTGCGAAAAATCGGCATAATCTATTCACCCCCCCTCTAGATTATCGTAGCCACTTGGACTAACATATTTCATAAATTCAAAAGTCGCTTATGAAGAGGTAATAAAGGCCAAGGTTTACTTCCTTTATTAAGGAGCACACGACTAATTAAAGAGAAAGAAAATTCCCTAATCCACTGTTGATAAACATTTTCATCGATGGTCATAGAATAATAATCCCCCTTTTTAATAGGTTCGGGGGCATTTGAAGAATCCATAACAACAGTAGAATATGATTTCACATTGTCATTAATAACATTATACTGACCAGAAACCACCTTAGCAAAATATGGGATTTCATTAGGGATAAAGTTAGCATAAGAAATTTGTGAAGCTGAAGGTCATTCCAAATGGATTGAAGAATCCTTCGCCAAATTTAGAGTGTTGCAACTGGAAGAGGAGACCACCCCTTGATCGCCAATGGTGACAGACTCTGGGACCACCTCTGGAGGGAGCATAACAGAATTGGGGACCACACATGGGGTAACAACCTTTGTGACCACTTCCAAGTGTTGTGGCCGCACATTGGTATTATCCCCATGTACTTGCATGGAACCTGATCCCTCCATAAATCTTGAAGAAGGACGGCCATGGGGGACAAAATTATACGGCAACGGGCAACCAAGAAGAAGATGTGTGCGTGAAGAAGATCGTTGTTGCTCCGAAGCACCATGAATGGCGTCAACATGTTGTTGCATAAAATCCAACCCGAATATCACCATAAAATTGAATCAAAGGATGAGACGTGCTCGAAATCGTATGAGAGACATATCCTTCATAAAGTGTGGAGAAGAAGGATCGAGACGTGGATCCAGAGGAGATGGCAGCATCATGATGACGTTGTCGGAGAACACCGCCAAAAAACTAAGAGGGAAGGTGGACGACGGCCTCAAGGAATGAGAGAGGGGAGAGCATCCTTAGGATTTTTGTATCCTTTTTTTTATTAAGTTGGGACTAATCGTTGGAGAGAATGAGATAATTCCAAAGAAACTGAAAGATATAGGGTTCGAACCCTGGTCAACATCCTTATAAAGGGTTAGTGATACCACTTGAGCTACAAGCTAGTGGTTCTTGTTTCCTTATTAAGAGTATTACTTACACAATAATAGACTAAACTACCCTTATTTAATTCACTTTGCTTGAGACCAACAATGATATATTATCATTTAATGCAAGGGAAAAATAGGAAGAATATGGAAAAAGATTATGATTCCAATTACATTTATTATGTTTTCTTAACTTTGTGAAATACTCTATTTGCCTATTTTATTGGGATGGAGTGAGTATTGTAGAATGTGGGCGCTATTTACACCCCTATTTTTAATATATACACCCTTTTATCCACCCAATTACTTAATGCACTCCCTATATTTCCGATTTTACTCTTCAAGCAAAAAACACCCATTTACACCACTTTTAACATATGGTTGAAGAGGTAATTTTTTTTCACTATCGTGCAATTTTTATTGTAACGCCCTAATTTTATAAAGAGTGCAACCATGGATAAATTTTTCGCTAAATAAAAAGTTTTATAAATATCCCACAGTTAAAGAGAAATAGACTACTAAATTTAACTTCAAAAGAAAAGAAATAACTTGTACTAAAGAAAATATTAAACTATAATCCATATGCGCAAAGGAAAATTAAAACAATAAGGTCTGAAAAACTCTCAATAATTATAAAATAAATTCAAAAGAAAACTTTGCATGACCCCGAACACATCCATCCACCACGTGCCACACCGGACTCCTAACCTGAAAAATTTTAAATGGAAGGGTGAGCTATCAACAACTCAGTGGGGGCGCATTGTCTAAATCAAATACACAAGCATAATCATCATTGCGTACACACCTATGATTTTCATGGTTTGATCAAACAAGCCTGTAGGCCAACTGTGGGTGTACAATTGAGTACGTTCATGTATGTTAAGTACCTTCGTGTCATGTCATGTTTAACGTGCCAATACATATAACAATCATAACAAGGCATTTAAAGTAGACAATAAACCGTAAACCCCACCTTAAAAATGCAGTTCGTGAACTTGAAAAATATTGAATTGCTTGAGCTTGAAAATCCTAGACCTCAAAAGTATCATTTCCTACACATGATAATAAATTTAACTTAATACATGGCTTTGTGAATTAGGATGTAAATACATAGAGGACGGGAGGAACGAGATAAATTAAATAAATGGTGAAAATTAGGCTGGTCTAAATCCCCAATTGCTCGAGTAAAAGGGTTGATTTGAGATTTTAGAAAATCTGGAGGCTAAATTCGAAATTTCCTAAAATAGGAGTGATTATAACTGGTCAATTGTTCAAGTCAATGGACTGTGGTGAAATCAATTGGGAATTTGGGGGGTTAATATGCAATATCTCGAAAAGTGGCTATTAATCTCCGTGAACTAATTCTTTCCCTCAACCCTCACGCCCTATCCTCTCTACCTACATCATCTCTCATCTTTTTCTTTCCCTTTGTTTTTTTTTCTCTTTTTCCAAATCAACTAATCCCTCTCGCAATCTACCATTCTGACTCTCTTTTCGATCTCTATCTCTCAATCTCTTTTCTTTCTTTCTTTCTTTCTTTTTCTCTTTTTTTTTCCCTCAAAACTCTCTCTCTCACAGTAACTCTCTCTCGAAACCCTCACTGGTGGTCGTTGCAAGGCGGCGCGACCGCGGCGGAGACAGTGATTGGACTGGGCAGCGAGGTTTGGAGTTTGGTTCTTGGGGTTGCTAGGTTTTATTTGATGGTTCGGGGTTCGAGTGGTTCTTTCTGGTTATTAGTTTTGATGGATTTGTGTCTTGGTAGTTTTTCGATGGGTCATGGGTTTCTCCAGCGGTGGCGAGTTGCAGTGGGTGATTTGGGCTTTTCTAAAGTGATGGATTTCCGGTGGGACCGGGTATGGTGGCTGGGTTCTTATTGGGACTTGAGGTGATCTCCGATGGGGTTTGGGTTTCTATTTCGGTGGCTTCGGGTTTCCGGTAGGCGGCTTGAAATTTAGTGTTGGTTGTCAGTTGTTCTATGAATTTGGGGACTGATTTCGGGTGTTGGGTTTTTCCGGTGAATTCAAAATCGATGGGAAAGTTGAGAACAATAGGTTTTGCTTGAAATTATTACCTTTACCGTAAACTTGAGATTGGATCGGAACAAAGAACTTAAGAAAAATTATTTTGCGTTCGATGGGTTTGTTTTGACATAGAAAAAAAGTATTTGGCTTGAGATTGGTGAAAGTACGTGGGAATTAAATATATCTGTATTAGGCTTAAGAGTCCTTATTGCCATGTATTAGGTTAAATTTATTGGATATGTACTTTTTTTTTTAACTCAAGCGATAGATTATATATATTACTGAACCCAACAAACCAAGGCAAACTTGCCTAATTCACCACCCTGGAACAATAAACCAAGGGTAGAATAGCCCCCACAAATGGGCACAAAAGCAGAACAACAAAAAACCAGGGTCCTGAAGATAATTACAAAAAATTCCATCACAGATGGTAAAACCAGGTCCCAGCAAAACATTCAAAAAATGAAGAAAACAACATCAAACTGAGCCACAGCCCCTAAGACATATTTCCTTTCAAACCAGCCCCCTCTTCGAACTCCATCCATTCCTTTTGAGCCAAGTTAGACATCTCTACCTCCGAAATTTTCTGGTTCTGAAATTGCCACACATTTCTTGTTTTCCAGAGCCACCATAACAGATAACAGGAGAGGTTGATACGGTCCGTAAAAGCAGGGTCCCAGGGAAGAGAACAAATAGAAAACCACCACTCTTTAAATGATATCTCAGGATGATACACACCATCCCAACTGACTGGTGCGATCTTCCAGGCCCTTTGAGTACGAAAGCAGTGGAACATGATATGATCCATTGTTTCTTCGCCCTCTCCACACCAAGTACACAATGTATCCACACGAATGCCTCTCTTCCTAAGATTAGTCAAGACATGAAGCAGGTCATTGAGGCACTTCCACAAGAAATGTTTGATTTTAGGTTTGATTTTTAGCTTCCAAACTCTCTGCCAAGTCCTCCTCCTCTTCTCCTTATCCAAGTTGCCTTCACAAATATCAAGATTATGTAGTTTTTTGGAGCACAGGCTTTGATAAGCCGAATGCACAGAATACACCCCATTAGGTGTGAGGTTCCAACAAAGCCTGTCTTTCCCAAGTTGCCAGCAGATAGGTGTCCTACTAATCGCCTCAACTTCGTGCCTCTCAAAAAGTTACTTCAACAGCCCCACATTCCACTCTTTCCCCTCACTAGTCAACAGGTCCTTAACCCATATCACCTTGCCTTGATTACTGCTAGTACAGCATGGTGTGACAGAATGGAAATTCTGAATCCAAGGGTGATCCCACACCCGAATGGATTTTCCATCAGCAACCTGATATTGCAAGCCCTCTTTCAGCACATACATAGCTTTCACAAAGCTCTTCCACATCCAAGAATCCGAAGCTTTAATGCAAGTACTAAGTAAACCCCCTTTAGGAAAATATCTAGCCCTCAAAAACTTCCCCACCAAAGAATTAGGTTGCATAATGATCCTCCAATGCTGCTTAGCTAACAGAGCATCATTAAACAACCCAATATCCTGGAAACCCAACCCCCCTTCCTCCTTAGGCCTAGCCATTTTATCCCACCCCAACCAATGCATTTTGGAGCCCCCATCCTCCCTCTTCCCCCACCAGAATCGAGCAACGACCTTATACAAATCATTATAAATCCCACAAGGCAGTTTATAACATGACATAACATAATTAGGGAGAGCACAAATAACTGACTTAATTAGAACCTCCTTCCCAGCCAGACTGAGGAAATTGGACTTCCAATTCAAGACTCGTTTTTTAGCAACTTCAACAGCATACATAAAGACCTCTTTTTTAGATCTCCCTATAGTCAAGGGCAGCCCAAGGTGCTTAATTTTCCTATGCTCCTGCATCCCCTCCAACACCCCACAGATATCCACCCTCAGATCCACACTTGTGTTGACACTAAAGAAAACCGATGATTTTTCAAAATTGATTTTTTGACCTGAAACACAACAATATCTGTCCAGTAAAGCCTTGTAATTCCTAGCCTGAAACTCATTCGCCTCACAAAACAAAAGAGCATCATCAGCAAAGAAGAGATGGTTAATAACTGGAGCTGTTCTAGAAATTTTAAGGCCAGAAATCAATTTATTTTGATAAGCTTGGGCAATAAGATTGGAAAAAGCTTCAGAAATAATAAGGAACAGATAGGGGGATATTGGGTCCCCTTGTCTGATTCCTCTAGAAGGACACACATACCCCCCAGTCTCTCCATTAACCAGAAAAGCAAAAGAAGAGGAGCTAATACAAGAGAAAATCCACCCCACAAAAATTGGGGAAAAACCCATTTTTTGAAGGACAACCACTAAGAAATGCCACTCAACCCTGTCATATGCCTTAGCCATATCAAGTTTAATGGCCATAAACTGCTTAGAACTCCTCCTTTTGCAATTCAAAAAGTGAAAACATTCATGAGCCACAATGATATTGTCCAAAATTTGTCTACCAGGAACAAACGCTGTTTGAAACTCACTAATGCAAGCTTTTAGGCAAGGTTTGATCCTAGTAGCCAGAATTTTAGAAATGATTTTATACACAGTGTTACAGAGACTAATAGGCCTATACTGAGAGATAGAAACAGGATTTTTAACCTTAGGAATAAGAGTGATCAGGGTATGGTTCATGCTCTTAAGAAGTTTAGGGGACACAAAGAACTTTCTAACAGCTCTACACACATCAATATGAACCAAATGCCAATAAAACTGAAAAAAATAAGGAGTCATACCATCAGGCCCAGGGGCCTTAAATGAGCTTAGAGAGAATAATGCCTCTTTGATTTCCAGATCTCCAACAGGCCTTGAGAGCCATTGATTTTGACTTTGTGAGATAGAACAAGGAATTCCTTCCAGCAATGTAGTATCAGTAGTGTCCCCCGAAGAAGTAAACAGCTCCCGATAGTAACCCTTAATCTCCTTCATCACCTCCTCCCTAGATTCACAATTAATCCCACTGGAAGAGATCAACTTATCAATGCAATTAATTTTCTGCCTCTGAACAACGCAAGCATGAAAGAATTTAGTGTTTCTGTCTCCTTCTCTAAGCCACTGATTTCTGGACTTCTGTTTCCAAAAAATTTCCTCATTGGCATAGGCTTGATTAAGCACCCTCTTAAGGGAATCCCAAATCCTCCAATCCTTCTCATTTCCATCTTCAAATTGGTTTCCTTAATGATCTTAGCTGAATTAGAGATTTCCCTTCTATTCCACTCCAACATCTTAAGCCTACAACTTCTGATTTTGTTTTGGAGTTGGAACATTGGGGTACCCTCAGAATTACTCTTCCAAGCATCAGAAACCACTTCCTCAGCACCCTCCCTGGCAGTCCATCTTCGATCAAAAGTAAATCGCTTCGTAGTTTTGATAATCTGGGGTTCTGTCCTCAAGATAAGCATAAGGTGGTCCGAAGAATGTCTCATTTCATGTAAAACCTTTGCTTTGGGATACTGAAGCAACCAACTGGGAGATCCAAAAACCCTATCCAATCTCTCTTCCACAAAACCCTCACAGCTCCTCAAATTAGACCAAGTGTACTCATATCCTGAAAAAGGGATTTCTCCCATTCCCATATTTCCCACAAAATCCCTGAATTGTTTAAAACTGCCCTCAGACCTCACAATCCCACCCCTCTTCTCATTCCAATCCAAAATATCATTAAAGTCTCCCATAATAGCCCACTTCTCTCCCCACCTGTCCTTGTTGTCACAAAGATATACCAACTGCTCTCTCCTAACCCGTTGACAAGCACTTAAATACAAAAGTGGCCCAACCACACTCATTAGACCCATTAATCTCATACTCAACTTCAATACAAAAGTGATTGCACCTCTTCTGTTTAATTGTGATTCTATCCATCCAGCACAATAACAAACCTCCACTCAACCCCTGGGGATCCACACTCATCCATCGATCTTGAACTCTAATATTTTTACAGACAGTAGAAACAAACTTCTTCTTTTTTTTTGTTTCACTCAAGAAAATAAAATCTGGGAGATGGTGTCTTAGACTCTCCTTGATTTGGGAAACTGTAGAGGGGCCTCCCACACCTCTACAATTCCACACCATAGCTATCATTGAGGGGGTTGGGGCCAATCAAGGCTGGCTTCCTCCACCATAAAATCAACATTCATTATTTCTTCCCCTAGTTTTAGCCTTTTACACTCCTGCCCATTCTCAGATTTTTCCAGATCCTCGTAAAACTCATCTAGAAGAGTTCTATTCCTTTTGCCTCCAACAGAAGTACTGTCTGTATTTTCTTTCCCTCTTATTGTTCTTTTCGGATGTAAGATCCCCTTACTTTTCATTTTACCACTCTTCTTATCAACAACCAGCTACTTTCCCCTGTTATTCATTTCATTAACTGATGAGGTAGCTTCCCCCAGCGGTATTTTAGTCATTAACCCCTCCCTTGGACAATGGCTAGTAGCATTAAATATCCCCACCTCAACACATGTGCTCTCAACATTTTTGATTCCTCCAACCACCTTCCTCTCATTAGTTTTTATCTCTATGGGTTCCCTTGCAGTAACCTCTTTAATAAATGGAATGATGGGGCCCTCCAGGGGATCCACATTGGTCTTGGGTATTCCTCTCTCCATAGTTACTTCTTCCACATCCTGATTGCTAACAGTACTAGTTTCTCCCACAATGATTGGAGCTTTGTTGTTTCCCTTCTTGTCATTAGTAAAAGCACTTCTCCTAACACCAAAGAGACCATCTTCAGCTTTCAGCCAAACTCCATATTGTCCTTCTTTCAGGCAATTATTTCTAAGGTCCTCCTTACGAGACTCACACCCTCTTTCCAAGTGACCAACAAATCCGCAATAATAACACAACCCGATCAAATTCTCATACTTGAAGTCAACCCACCATTGAGTATTCCCCAACTTGATATTAGTACCCCTAAGCAGCGGCTTCTTGAGATTGACAGGAACTAGAATTTTAATGAACCGGCCTTTACAACTTCCATATTCTGGGATCATCATGTCTCTAACTTCGGAAAATAGTTTCCCAATCTTAACCCCTGTTTCGGAGGAAATCCAATGGTTCGGGAGATTCCATATTTGCACCCACCCACAGATTCATAGTAGAAAAATCCATCTCTTTCTCCACTTGATTTTCAACCCACTCCTTGAGCAAGATATACTGGTTGTCGAACGTCCACACTCTGCTCGAGAACACTCTTTCTTTATCTTCTTCAGACTGGAAGACGAACTGAAAAAGGTTAAAGCCCATTTCCCTGATCTGAAAAGATTTTTTTATATCCCAAATCCCCTGCAGGGTGTTCTTGAAGCCTGCAAAGTTTGCCTTTTTGGTACCATGTATCTTCCCAAACAGACTGAGCTTGCTCTCACTCACACCTTTCTCCACATCGTCATCTTCCAGTACCACACCAACCAATTCTTCCTCCCTCAACGAAATTTTTTTCATACACTCCACCACTGCACTGTCCATTACGGAAGGTTCCTAGTTCTATCTCACCGTCAAAGCCAAAGCTCTCACCTTCAAGAAATCAAGAAACCAAAAAACGAAGAAACCAAAAAGAAGAATAAAGAAGAGAATAGATAAGAGAAGGACAATCAAGGAGACCAAGGAAGAAAACCAGAAGCAAAGATAGGCTACAACACACGAGAACAAATCCAACAAGATACCGCCGACCACCCTCGCCAACCCTAGCAGCCAATGAAACAGTACAGATGAAGAACGAAAAAACAAAGCGGGAAAACCACTCACACTCTCCTAGAGAGACAATTACACTCTCCTAGAGAGACTTTTTGGCTCAACTTTAATTTATTGGATATGTACAAATAAAAAATTCTTTTCTATCTGATAAAATGTTATAAAACATATGGACTCCTTTTTGCTAATAAAATTCTGCAGATTTTCAAATAAAATGCATATGGGCTTTAATGAAGTAGGCTCAATAAACATGCTTATTAATATAATAATTACTGGGCTTACAATAATAAAAAGGTATTTCTATGTTGGACCAAAAGTTAAAATCTTAAAAGGCCAAAAATCACTATCCCAAAGATCAAATAATTTATGGGGTGTTACATTTATAGTAGAATTAAGTCCGAAAATGTGCTTTTTTTTTAGATTGAATGTTTTATGGGTTGGGTTCGAATTGTTGTTGAAAAATCGGTCTTTTGATTCAGATTTTTTTTTTGGTGAAAAATATGTCCATGGTCTGCCACAGTTTAAAATAAAGGACGGTCGTGCCACACTTTAAAATTAAGGCATAGTTGTGCTATGATTTAAAATAATGCACGGTCATGCCACACTTTAAAATTAAGGCACGGTCGTGTCATGATTTAAAATAAGGCACGGTCGTACCACAATTTAAAATAAGGCACAGTCGTACCATATTTACTTATTGTTTATTAGTATTGATGTAATTAACTAAAAATATATATTTAATTAATATTAAATTAATTAATTATACTACAAAAAATTACAATTAATATTAGCATCTCTTTAGTTTAAATTATAGAGAAAAATATTTTTTGCACTCCGAACTATTTAGGTTTTTTGACATTGCCACTTAAACTTTTTTTTGACCTGAAGTTTAAGGGTTTTGCACATAGCCTTCTAGGTCTCGTCGGCGGCGGAATGTTCCACCAGAATCTTGTCAAGTGCCACGCACGTGGGGGCAAAATTGCCATTTGGTCAGATTATACTAAATTTATTGCGCTTTGCCATCTAAACTTTGCACGATTGTTATTTTGCCATATGAACTTTGAGCGGTTTATACTTTGCCACCTCAGTTTAAACAAAAAATCAGAAATTTATATGTATATACATTTATTTTACATATTTTAAATTTTCTTGATAAAAATTAAATAAGTTAAACTAGTATTCACTTCAATAAAATATATTATCAATACGATTATTTTATATTCTTTTCTTTTTTAACTTTTTTTTAGAATTGTAGAATTAAAGTTTATTTCCTTGATTTACTTTATTAGTGAATAGAAAGTATAAAAATGTCAATTTAATTTATCAAATTACAAATAAAAAGTATACATAATTATTTATCCATTTTGAGGTAAATAAAATAATATACGTAGGCAAATAAAAAATCTAATATATTAGAATATATTTTTATAAAGAAAATATAGTAGGTAGTAATAAGTTTGAACCACATGTTAAAAATCCTATAGTATATTTTACAAGTAGAAATAATGCATTTCATTAAAGTTGCAATACTTTTATATTATGAAATTTACTTGAATTTATAAAATTAATTTTTAAATTACATTATATTATTATAAATTTTTTTTAAAGTGGTTGTTATTGGTATTAGTGATATGATTAAGGGGAGCATATTGCAATTTACTCCATGTTTTACTCTTTATTCTTATCGAGGCAACCGCATGGACTTATCCACTAGTACAGTAGTACCTTGTCATATGTAATAACTAATATTTTTTTTTGAGTTACGCACACACACTTTATAATTTTATAATTTTTTTGTTATATTATTATAAAATTGACATTGATGTAAATTTATATTTTTTTTCACTTCAAAGTTCATAAAATTAGTTCTTTTCCAAATTTTGATGTAAACCATTAAATTAAATAAGCTAAAAAAGAAGAGAATGTAAAATAATTGTATTGATAATATATTTTATTGAAGTGCATACTAGTTAAATTTACTTTGTTTTGTTTAAAAAATTAAAAAATATATAAAATAAATGTATACGAATATATTTTTGATTTTTTTTAAACTGAGGAGGTAAAACGTAAATTGCTCAAAGTTCATATAGCAAAGTAATAATCACACAAAATTTAGATGGCAAAGTGCAATAACATTAGTTAAATTTGAGTCAAATGATAATTTTACCCCCACGTGCATAGCACGTAACAAGATTCCGGTGGAGTATTCCCTCGTCGACGAGACCCATGAGGCTATGTGCAAAACCCTTGAACTTCAGAAGGTAAAGTGTCCCAAAAAAAAAAGTTTAGGTGGCAAAGTCGAAAAAACCGAATAGTTTGGAGGGCAAAAAATATTTTCCTCTAAATTAAAATTGTTTGTTAATTATTATTATTTATAGAAAATATTAATTAATTATTAAAACCATATTATATAAATTAATTATATATAAAATGGGGATAAAACTGAAATTTAAATTTGAAATAGAAGAGAAATTGAGGGAAAATGGGGATATTGTATTACACCAAATTTGGTGTAACACTATTTATTTACACAAAATTTGGCGTAATGCTTAGAGTTGGTTTGTAGATGTTTTTTTTTTCATATTTGATGTTATAGTGTGAGATTTGAAGTTAGGTTGGAGATGCGCTTAAAATGTTTTTATATGTTAGTAAATATATCATAGTTATCATAGTCATTTTAAGTCATGACATTTTTATAAATACTAGTAAGAAACACGTGCGTCGCACGTGATCCACACGACTTTACTAAAATAATTTTATTATTTAATAATTTTATTGATTAGTATTAAAATATTAAAAAGTGAAATAAATATTAATTAAATTTAAATATTACACAGTATTTAATATATATTTTGCTATACTTTAATTATAGGTCGATATAAATTGTTAAATAATCATTTTAAAGAACTCAATCCCAAAAAATTTTTACAATTAGTATAACAACGAAAAAAGTTTTATATTAGCTTATAATCACATTCATCGGTCTTTTATTTCATTGTTACGACTAGAAAAGTCTTTTCTCTTACATGATTTGCGAATTCTTTTAGCATTGGATGCATTTTACATAATCAGACAAATAATTTAGCTTATAAATCATAAGCTAATGATTAGTAAATCAAATGCAAGTTACTGTATTAATAAAAAATTTAATCAATTAAATATTATACCAAAATGCATCATAATATCATTACTCTTTTATTGTTATTCAATTAAAATAAAATAAAATAAAGGTTAGTCAAATTCTTATACTTCATATGCTTACTTCTTTTATTCTATCTCAGTTCTTCGATTAAAGAAATGTAAAAAAAATTACAATATAATATATATTTAAAAAAATCATATATTATTTTAATTCTAGTAACAAAGTCAATATTTTATCATTAGCACTTAAATTTAAAGTTTGTAGTCCTCCTATTTCCAGTGTCTTAAAAATATTAAACATTAACCTAATATATAAAAAAATTAATCCATTATTTTCATCGAGAGTTAGATATTAAATAAAACTATAAAAAAGTGATAAGTCGACATCTGAGTTTTGAAACTCAAGTTTAGGGTTGTAAATTTTGTGAGCCGTATAGTGATGAAAATTGCAATTATTCTTAATATACTGAAATAATCTATATTTGTTTGAATAGACTGCAAATTTAAAATTGATCTCATCTAATCTCGTTTACAAAATCATATTATAATTATCAATCTATTTTTAGTGCCTTTTATTGAGAAAATGGTATATAGTACTTTAATCTTTATTTAAAAATTTGATTGAATTTTTGATCAAATAAGAAAATATAGTTGCCAAAAATATAAATATCAAGTGTTAAAATCCCTTAATTATTCTCTTCCGCCTCCTTATACCCAGAATAATTCATATTACTTGGCACTAAACATGGCCACTTCACTCCAATTTATTATTATATATAGTTTAACACAATAAATTTGATACATAAATATTATTTTGAATATTTTGATTATTATATTGGTACCTAAATTAACATGTAATTTAAGAAATATTAATATTTGACATAAATATCAAACTATTTCATATTACATAAGTTTAGTTTATTTATTTATTTGTTTACAATTTCATATACACACAGTGACTTTCCATTTCTGATTCTTGTTTTCAAGTTTTCATAATATTTGATTTTGTAAAAATTATAATAATTTGTACCGAATTTTATAATATTGCCTTTGTGCTTGAATATTTATAAGTCATAAAGGTGTGCTTTTAAAATGAACTGAGATTTTATCGAAAATATCAAATTATACATATTATACGAAAGCCATTTAATTTTCTTTAGAATTCCTAGCTATGACCCACATATTTTTTTTAACTATTTACTTTTATTCTTTCAAATGTTTATAATATGTTTCACTTGGTTTAATCCTAAACTATCTATATATGTGAGATTAACCACCAAAATTATTTAGACCAATCTCAACTCATTAATGTCAAGTATAACTATTTATTTTTCATTATTTTTTATTCTTAGTTTTCACTCTTATTTATTATAATTATTTAATTTACTTAGTTTTTATAAATGTTATGTTAGTATTTGAACTAATATATAATTACTTTATCAATAGTTAAATTGTTAAATATTAAATGAGTTTATTTATTTTTTCTTTTGCATAGCAGATATGACCTTTTAGACTAATCCAATTTTAGCTCATGTTTCACTCTTTCACACCATTTTATTAAAATTTAATTATTTTGGTATACATTTTTATTATAAATATGTATCATATAGATATTTTAAACTTATAATTTTTAAGGGTGTAATTTTCAAACGTCATTCAAGTTTTATCACAAATGTCAATTTAATACATATGGATTTTGTTTATTAAGTTTGTCTTCTTTTTTTTTATAAATTTATATATACAACTTTTAACACTTTTTGCACTTGTTCTTAAAATTTATAGGATATAAAATAATCGAAATATTGAAATCATAATATATTAAAAAATAATAAATTAGAAACTAAAACTTATATATAGAAAATTAAGTAAAATTCATATTAACACATATAGTTAAAATTTAAAAGGTAACTTTTTTGCCGCGACAAACTTGTTTTGGTTCTTGTTCGCTTTTTTATTTCATGTTAATCTTATTCTTTTTATTTTGTACTTTTTATTTTACTGATATGGCTAATTAAAATAAAATATACATGAAATTTCAATAAAAATAAAATATGAAACTCTCTTGTTTTCAATATTATTTCTTTAGCAACCATCAATAAATTAATTTTTAAAATTGCATATTACTAATTGAGGGAAAAAATTTCAACCATAAAGGAATTATGTATTTTCTCTACTTTTTATATAGCATCAAAACCACATAAAATATTTTTTTATTATATTTGTTCTTATCGTGTATATTGTAATTTGATCTTTTTCTTTTAAATTATAATAGACATATTTAATTATTGAGAAAATTTAAAAGAATATAACAAATATACAATTTTGCATCATAGTAAAAGTTAAATAGTTAAAATTATCTTTTATAACGACTTGTGTATATGTTTAGAACATATAGTTGAAGATTTTGAAACATAGTTTAAATTTGAAATTGATTTTTTAAGATATTTAAAGTATTCTTAGTGTTATGATTAAAAAAATATATTTTTAGATTCTGAATTATTTTTTTTGCTATAATGAACATCTCTCATATAATTAAATAAAAAAGATTAAATAAATAACAAACCTATAGAAAAAATAAATTCTTAATTTTTACGTAGTGTTAAACTTTATAATGTTAAAATTTTCTCATGTGAAGTCCTTATATATGCTTATGACATATGGTTAGAAAGCTCTCGAAATCTATTTTAATCTAATATTGTTTTAAAATTAAAAATATTTTAAGAGTCATAACTGAGAATAAATACTTTTAAAATGTAGAACATAAATGTCATATTGTAATATAATTGAACAAATAGAAGCTACATGAATATAAAATTACTTAGTTGTCCTAAAATTTTACTATGTCTAAAGGATATTTTTGTCCAATCAAAAATTGCAAGAAACATTCACACTTTTATTTAAGATAGTATAGATATAGATATAGATAGATATAGATATAGATTAAGAGGGGTGTATTTATAAAAAATAAGGGTGCAAATAGTGACCCTTGTAGAATTGTCTTTTACCTAGTATTATTTAAGTTTTGTTCACCCCAACCCAAATAGAGGGTGGCTTTATTGGCACCCTCTTTTTAATGAGTATACTCACTTTATAAAATTTCAAAAATGCCATTGTCTTAAAAGACTATAATACCCTTACTTAAAAGTCAAGTTGTAAATACACCCCCAACCTCTAAATACACCCACATCATTTATTACACTTGATCTTCTAAAACACACCCACCCACATCCTTCAGCTACATTATTCTTCTTCTTCTTTCTTGAGAAAAGCTGAAACCTTGTTCTTATAAACCTACATTTTTTGACACCAACATAACAGCTTATATGGACAACAAAAAATTGATTCCCCCAAATAATGTAAGTATGTTCTTAGTTTTCAGCTCAAAATATGTAATTTATCCATTTTTACCGTTCAAAATTATTGTTGCACCATTGTTGTACGACACTAGGCATGACCACCCAACATAGAACGATCATCACTTCGATCGTGCCACATGGCACCATGGCATGATCACATATTTCATCGTGCCACATATGGCACGAGTATTTTTCTATGATCGTGCCATTGTGCCATTTGACACGATGTTATAAGACGTTAAATAACATTAATATCACTTACCAAGAAAGCCCAACTAAATTCGTAAATACGGAAATTAGTCGTGGGCTCGGTGGGTAATCATGAAAGGTAGTGTCCTAAAATCTGGAACGAGTACTTCCCCCAGCAGAAAGACTCCCACTGATCAATGTCATCAACCAAAGTCCACCACGAATCCTCAATGGTTGTGGACCTCGGATCCCACGCGAATAGAATATGATACGCAACCAACAACTTTGCCACCTTCAACTCATCAGATGGATCCTCACGGAATACACCGTCTGCAAAATGCAATCGTAGATCATTCATTGTCACTTTAGCACTCTGGTAGTATCTATCATATAACCCATCGGGTGGCAGAATGTGCTCCATGTTAGGGTCAAAGATGTGGGAAAAGGATAGCCCAGTAATCAAGGCGTACCCATATTTGGAGAACCGAATCAAACGGTTTCCAATCCAAAACCAAAATTCGTCCCTCGCGTCTTTCTTAACAACCTCCTTCGCAATAACGACATGAAGAGCGGTATTACAACTGACCGCACGGTTGTCCTTCCGCAATACAAAACCAAAACAGGATTTCTGAAACTCATAGTACACAAAATCCCCGCAACTATGCAACTCAATTTCTAAGTCGTCAAGAATCGATAACCTGCTATACAAATTGATCTTGGGCTTTATTGACATAAAGTTCGGCCTCTTCCAAGCCCACTGTGAAAAACAGTAAAAAACCACAATTAGCAAATCATGTAGAAAAATCCAAAAAATTTTGACAGTGACATGGCACGATGGCTTATTTTATCGACCGTGCCATCGTGCCACATGACACAATAGTCTATCTCATCGATCGTGCAACTTGTGCCACCAGCATGCCATAAGGCACAATAGTCTATCCCATATATGGCACGGTCGACAATACACCCACCGTGCCATGTGGCACGCTGGTTCAAATAAGTCCAGCGTGCCATCATTCCACATGGCACGATGGCACGGTCGATCGTTCCACTTAGGGCTTCAACAACCGTGCCATCTGTCGTTTTATTCACAGGTTCATATTCAAATACCAGTTAAAAATGGTACCCTAACTTCACTCACCACTTACCTAACAATAGCACACCCAAACTGCAAATGCAAGTTATTTTTAAGAAAAAGTGGAGTTTATTATTTCTTCATCGTCGACCGCCGGTCTATCTTCCCGAACCGATGCCGGTGCCGGTAATTGTGTCGTCGCGTATTGGCTGGTTGTGGATGGTGGTGCATCCACAAAATCGTCATCATCATCCGTCATAACCATCTTTTTTCTCCGGTAGGATTGAATATCACGAACTATTGTCGTCGAATGTAACAATTTTCAGAGGTGGTGTATTTCTTTTGAGATTGAGAAAGTGGGGAGGTGCAAGGTTTGTGGGGTGTTTTGGGGGAAAATAAGTGCAAGGGTAAAATTTGAAAAAGGGAGGGTGTATTTAATGGGGTTTGTACAATTTTGGTCTAGTCAAATAGAAGATGTTCAAAAATGGCCTTACTTATTCCAAAAGTTCAATAATGGTCTTCTTCTATGTTGAATGTCGAAATTACCCTTTGAGCACTTTAATATCCCAACAACCCTCCAATTGCAAAGGTCTAAAATACCCCTTTTTATTTCTTCCACAATTTTGGGTATATCAACCGAATTTTGGGGGGGTTTGTAGTTCAACCAACCGAAAATCGTACATCTCCTCCTTCCCAATCTTTGACATTGCAAGAGAAATCAACATTCATGTTTGAATTTAGTTCCTCTGATATTATGGCATTGTTTTATTCAATTTATCTGTCATTTCATTCATTTTCTCGAGTAGATATCGACACATTAATTCTGGTCGATTGACCAACTCATTGGGGTCGATTAAACGACCCAATTCTGCAAATACGCAGCATTCGATTAATCGACTAAAACGAGTGTCGTTCAATCGACTCATGTTCTCCCTAATAAGTCGATCAATCGACACATTACAGCTGGTCGATTGAACGACTAAGAGGGGTCGATTAAATGATCCAGTTCTGCAAATTCGCAGCAGTCGATTAATCGACTTATTCAAAATCAAACAGAACTGCACTATAGTCTATTACTTGACATTTTTATCTTCAATTTAATTGCAGACAACATGTCTTCACCATTTTGGATTATCGTGTATTATTTTGGACATTTTGTTAATAACAATGAAAAATGGCAATGGGTATTTAGTGATGATGGAATGCATGCATCAGGAGTTCCAATAAGTACATAAACTTCATATGAAGAGCTATATTCTAAGGTACAAAATATTTGCAAAATTGATCCCAATTTGCATTGATATGGAGATGGGATTTATTTCTCCAGCAAGCATACAGTCTTTTCAAATTCCTGTCCGGATTACTTTAGACGAGGGAGTGCAATGATACTTGGCTCTCAATAAACAAGGTTCAGTTATTCCCTTGTTTGTAACCCTTGTGATAAAAACTATTTGTGACGTGCCACGGGACGAGCATAATGTAGTTGATCGTGACGTGCAACCGGAAGATGGATATCATAATTTTGAGGTGGAAGAAAATAATCACAGTGATGATGATCGAAATGTGAATGATATTTGGGATGGGTTGGAGGTAATTCGAGAATCTCCTTCCAATGATTATAACGGTGATGTGTTTACTACACCGCCGAGAACTGATTTTAATCAAGGCACTAGAGAAGAAAATGAGTTCACAAATGAGCATCTTCTTTCTTCGATCGGAAGTACATCACGAGTTATACCCGTTGATATTGACTTGAATGTTGACCAAGTATTCGATACCAAGAAAGAGCTTCAAGAAGTTTTGCACATGATCGCATTGAAATACAATTTCCAGTTCAAAACAAAAAAATCGAACAAGAATGTGTACACAATTGTTTGTGTTGATGAAAATTGCAAATGACGTTTGCATGCAACAAAGTTCAAAGACTCTGATTATTTTCAGATTAGAAAATATGCACCAGAACATACTTGCGCTCTAAATTTGTCCACCAATGATCATAGACAAACAAGATCGTGGATCATTGGAAAACATATCATGTCAAGGTTTGAGGACTGCAACACTACATATAGACCTTCTGATGTTGCGAATGAAATTCGCCGAGACTTTGGCATTGAAATAAATTATCAAAAAGCGAGGAGGTCTAGAGAAACTGCTTTAGCATACATAAGGGGTTCACCTGAGGATAGTTACACTAAGTTGGCCGTATGGGCCCATAACTTGAAAGTAGCTAATCCAGGAACTATATACTCTTTAGAGGTTGATAGTGAAAATCGCTTCAAGTACTTTTTCTTGGCATACGGGCCCTGCATTCGTGGGTTTCACTCTTCAATGCGCCCAGTAGTTGTTGTGGACGGAACATTTTTAACTGAAAGATATAAAGGTACGTTGATTATCGCTACTTGTCAAGATGCAAATATGCAGATTTATCCTCTTGCATGGGCCGTTGTTGATTCTGAGAACGATGCTTCGTGGCATTAGTTTTTTTATGAACTTGAAAGGAATAACAGGTGACTAAGAAGACCTTGTTATGATATCCGAACCATACGTAAGTCTTAGCAAAGGTCACGATCAAACTATTTTTCAAAATGCACGTCATGCTCATTGTATTTATCATATCAAAGGCAACTTGAGGACTGTAACTCGAAAGACTAATATTATCTCCCTTTTTAACAAAGCAGCTGAGGCATATACAATAGAAGAATTTCACAAGTATATGTCACAAATTCAAGCTATTGACGAGAAAGGTTGGAAGTATCTTAACGATACAAATTTTGCTACTTGGGCGAGGTCATATTTTCAGGGAGACCGTTATAATATCATGGCGTCAAACAATGCAGAGTCTCTAAACTCAGTGTTTAAAAAAGCCCGACAAACTCCTATACTTGCATTGTTTGATAGTATTGGAAAAAAGTTGCAGTCCTGGTTCTATGAGAGGCGTGAGGCTGCACGAAGTTGTACAGACAATCTAACTCCCGCAATGGAAGAACAATTACGCAAGTCTCATGAAAAAGCCAAGAAGTTCACAGTTGAACCAATTGATCAAAGTTTATATGTGGTGAGGAGTGGGGCCACAAATTTCACTGTTAACTTTGCTGAGAACACTTGCACTTGCAGAAAGTTTCAATTGGACCACCTACCATGTGAGCATGCAATAGCAGCAGCCAAGAAGAGAGGTTTTTCAATATACCCCATGTGCTCACCGTACTATTTCGTTGACTATTGGAGGAAAGCATATGCGGAGACTATCTTCCCTGTGCCTAACGGAAATGAATGGGAGATTCCCGATAACATTAAGGAAATGATTGTCTTGCCACCTATTGTCAGACAACGAGGTGGGCGTCGTAGAATAGTACGAATACCATCAACAGGAGAGTTCCGCTCAAGACAAAAATGCAGTAGGTGCCAACAATCGGGGCACAACCGACTGAATTGTCGTGATCAAAGACCGATGAGCGATAGACAATCACATATTTAGTGATTGTTGTATTTCGTCTCCGATTTCGTAATTGTTGTATTCATGAATTTGGACAAACCTCTCTGTATTGTCAAAATAACCAAAAAAAAATGTTAAGTAATCGTTCTTCGTTGGGTTGACCGACCCTGATTGACCTTTAATCGATCATGTCAAGTTGCAACTGACCACGGGGTCGGTCAGGTCGGGCTGAACGACCTCTGACCGACCACAGGGTCGGTCAGGTCGGGTTGCACGACCTCTGACCGACTACGGGAGGTCAGTCAGGTCGGGTTGCACGACTTGTGACCGACCACGGGGTCGATCAGGTCGGGTTGCACAACTTGTGACCAACCACGGGGTCGATCATGGTCGGGTTGCACGACTTGTGACCGATCATATAGCATATAATGTTTGATACATGTTTTTATCTTAATTTTGATGATTTTATTTTTACACCAAAACAATGTTTTTAATTATTGTCCAAATACTCCTAAATGATTTAAAATGATTTCAATATTTTCTGGAGTATTTCGTCAAGTTTTATTTTAGATAAAATTGGACAACACTTTTAATGATTATTAGTTTTTACGTCTAAAAAAGGTTCCTAAATGTTGTTTAAATACTCCCGATTGGTTTAAAATGTTTTTACTAAATTTTTGGAGTATTTCTTGAGTTTTATTTTTGACATAAAAATTGGACAACAGTTCTGTCTCAAGGTCAACCTAGTCGCAGAGGGCAATCCGTACCTGAAGATGAATTTTGGAACAAAAACTGAGACATACTTGAAATTGATGCAGTCGACCGGTCGACTGATCGACCGGCAGTGACGTCGACCAAGTCGCCGCACCCATGTCGGCCGTGCACTCGAACGCGTTTATTGAAACATAACTTGTTTTTCTCCTAAAACCCATGAGGGGGACCGGTTGGAGTGATGGTCGACCGGTCGAGGTATAGGTCGACCGGTCACCCCTTGTAAATGTGTTGTGTTCTTTTCTTTTCTCTTATTAGTGCGCGACCGGTCGCCCTTTGTTTTGACAGCAAAATCTGACCGTTTGACAGCAGACAACATTTTCTTAAAATGTGGGATTGATCTCTAACAGCTATATTCTTGATGTTAATTGTATTTTTCTGTAGATTTTCAATCCCCAAGAGGAGCCTATGCTTGATTAATCATCTCCTATAAATAGAGGAAGTTTTGGAGCAACCAAAACAACAATTGAGATACAATACAACAAGATATACTTCAAGCAAATATTTGTTCTTCATAGTTATTATTCTTGTTGTAATTTTGCCTAGCTTATCACTTTCACATCCTTGAGGTCTAGGCTATTCTTGATTACACTTTGCACTCATATTGTAATATTCATTATTGAGTTGTAATCTTGATTTTTGGTCATCATTCAACACAAGACATCCTTGTGAGTATTCTTGTGGTAAGAATACACTTGGGTGATCTAGGTGATAGGAGTTTCAAGAGTGTGGTGCTCTTGAGGTGTTGAAGAATTTGGTATTCTTCAAGATTGAAGATTGTGGTGATCTTCAAAGGTGCCGTTGAAGGAAGATTGTGGTAATCTTCAAAAGGAGATTGTGGTAATCTCCAAAGGTGGTATTGAAGAAGAGTGTGGTGCTCTTCAAGGTGTTGTAAGTTGAGTTTGTATTAATTTGGTAATTAATAAAATTCTTTTTCTTTTTGAAATCCATCCCGATATCTTTGGGGTGGTAGAGGATTAGGCCCTAGGTGGGTTGAACCTCTATAAATCGACGTGTGTTGTTTACATTCCGCACCTTTATTATTGTCTTTGAGCATTCGGTTCGAAAAAGAGGGTAAAATCGAAAAGATGGAGATAATCTATTCACCCCCTCTAGATTATCGTAGCCGCTTGGACGTACAAGTGGTATCAGAGCCAAACTCTTTGGCAAGCTCGTTTCACATCGCGAGTGAAGAGGAACGATCGTCGGCTACGAACGAAGCTCATCTTTCCGGCACCTCCACCACCAAGCCACCACTATTTGATTCCAAAAAGTTTATATTTTGGAAAGAAAGAATGGAATGTTATCTACAAGGTTGCGGGTTTGATATTTGGAACATCGTCATAAATGGAGAATCTATTTCGATGATAGACACACCACACACCTCCAAAGGCTTCAAAGAGCTCATTGATGAAGAGAAGAAAATCATCTCCTTAAATGGTAAAGCTCTCAATATTTTGTACTGTTCATTTACTAATTTGGTATATGAACATATTGTAGGGATTCGATCGGCTCATGGAGTATGGCAAAAATTTGAAGCCATTCATGAAGTATATGCAAATGATAGGAGCAACTCAAAAGCATCTACTTCTCAAAGGGATACAAGTTCAAATCTAAGGAACAAGCCTTTTACAACTTCCAACTATGAAGTAGTCGAACAATGTCTTATGGGCATCGAAGAAAAAAACGAGGTATGTCTTAAACCCTCTATTTCCTATGATATTGTTATTCAAAATGATTACAGTGATTTGCAAAATGATTTTGATGATCTTCAAAATGAATTCCAAAATTTACTTGTTAAGTACAAATATTTGAAAAAGGAATTCAATGTTTTGAAAAATGAAAAGGATAGTTTATTTACTTCCTATGAATCACTATCATGTGCTCACACCACCACACTTGACAAGGTTAGAAATCTTGAAAAAGAAAATAGTACTCTTGTTGAGGATATTAATTGCATGAAAAATGATTTATCTAAATCCAACTTGAGTACCAATAAATTGCCTAATGTTGTGAATGTTTATGATTGTGATAATTTGAATAGTAAACTTGATCTTGAGCCTAATGGTATAAATCATATCAAAAGGAATCGAGTTCCTATGCATATTAGTGATGTTACTTGCTTTTATTGCGGTAAGAAGGGTCATACGGTAAATACTTGTCGGGCTAGAAATAGCTCTAATTATTGTTGGAGACCTAAAAGTCTCAAGACTAATCCCAAAGGACCCAAGCACTTGAGGGTACCACAAAACAATGTCATTTTAGGTACCCGGCGGATTAATAATCGAAGAAAATTCATGTCGCCAAGGAGACATCAAATGAACATCTCATTTGATCAAACAAGGAGAAAACATTTTCAACAAAGTAAGTTTCCAAGAAGAGGATATAATCAAAAATGGGAAAAACATAATCCTTGGAAATGGCAAAGACATCATCAACAAGATGATTTTCCAAGAGAGAGACATTATCAACAATGGGGAGGACATAATCCTTGGAAATGGAGCAATATGAAGAGTTATCATCAACAAAATGACTTTCAAAAGGGAAAATACCATCAACAACGAGAACGTCACAACCCATGGAAATGGCGTAATTGGTAAACCGTATCTCCCCACCTAAATATGCATTTTATTTAGTTAGTATGCATGTTTTTATTTGTGTCTAAATTGCAAATGAGATTTCATAATTTTAAAATTAAGGTCCTCAATAAATATTTGTGTTTTTAAAATTCCTTGAAAAATGAGACCTTATATGTTGCTTTTAAACTCTTATGGATTTTTTTTTTTGCATAAGCAATTTTTTCTTATTACTTGCCTACACTTGTGCTATTATATCTTGTGCAAAATTTGTCTAAAGAATTGTAGGTTATATTTCTCCTATTCATTGGCTATCGTCTATTAGAGATTCTTAAACCATCGAGGTATGTTCACTCGTATTATTCTTAGAACTCGATATATTGTCATGTTTATGCACATGTCTTTCAAAATATTTCATTTCAACCCTTTAAGTGCTCCTAGATGATTTTGTAAATTTTTTTTGAAAAGGGCACTACTCGTTAAATCTCGTTTCTCTTGTATATGTGTTTTCTCGTAACTCATATTTGTTGGATTTAGTCCAAAATTATCTTTTTGCAAAGTTTTAAAACTTTTGGGGTGAAAAATCAAATTTTGGAAAATTCTGAAGAATGAAAAATTGCCTTTGGACATCAAGCGGGGTTGACGCCGCACGCCGTCGGCCGACCGGCGCACCCTACCTCGACCGGTCGCCCAGGGCAATTTTTCAAGATTAAAACGGGTCTGCTCTTCATTTTGAAACAGAACTCAAAAACACTCCCAAACCCTTACCAGCGAAAATCGCCCCCTTTTTACAAAATCTTCAATTCTTCATCAATCTTTGTGACTCTTGTTTCTAATCCTCTTATTTTTGCAAGAATCTTACATATATGGCTCCTCCAAGAAATTCCACCGGTCAAAATCCCACTTCCAAGAGAAGAAAGGGCGGAGAGGGTTCTTCGAGAAATCGGCAAGAAGAAGCCGAACAAAGGGATATTTGAGCTGTCCAAAGGAACGTGGCTCATGAACGTGATGACATTCAAAATCCCGTACTCTCCAAGCCCCAAATTGCCGAGCTCCGCGGAACAATTTCGCTCAAAATTTGCCGTTGGGCAAAAAGTAAGAAATCTTTTATACCTTAAGCTCCTCGTTCTATTAATGTTCTAGATTTCATCAATAAATATGCGGAGTGGTACTATGAAGATTTGGGAATGGGTGGAAAATCGATTGCTCGCACTAAAATTTATCGATTTAGTTCATTTCCTAATGAATATCCTACTATTAGAGGATTCTTCGAAGAGCAAGGTTGGGTGTTTTTATGGGAGCATGCTTATGTTTTATATGATGATGATATTATTCAACATTTTTATGCAAATATGTGGGTGGAATATGATGATAGGAAGCCTATTGCGGTAAATTCGTTTGTAAGGGGTCGTCATTTTAGGTGGACTCCTAATGAAATTTGTCGGCTTCTACATGTAAGAGAAGGTGGTTGGGACTATTTTTCTTGTGCAATTTGAAATGATGAGATGTTGGGGGTGTCTATGAAAGAAGTTAAGACTTATTTGGGCGTATGGCCAAAATATTCATTGTTGGCGATGACACTTGAGCACCGAATTATATCTGTTATTGTCGCCTACTGTATTTGTGGAAAAGCGGGTAAAATGCCTAGCAACATGGACTATTTTCTGACTTATAAGATTGCTAGAAGGGAACCGCTTAACTTTGGCGCTATTCTTATTCAATGTCTAATTGAGTCTATTACTCAAGGAAATAAGAAGTTTGTTATGGGAAATTGGATTTGTAAACTTCTTATACAATCGGACGCTTCGTCGGAATATAATTCGGAGGTATTTCAAAATGACTTTGACATTGATAACATCTCCCAAATGGTCACTATGCGCAAGAATATGGACATCCGACCTACTAAAATGGCTAGAGGAAGAGGCCAAGATTCCCCAGATCCAAACGACTTCTTTGATGATACCGAGGCCGTGAGATTGGCGGAGGAAGGCGAACCGAGCAATCCGGAGGGTAATACTGGTGCTCAACCGTCTAGGAGGTACACCCAAGCCGAGTATGATGATCTACGAACATTTCATGAAGCTAGGTATGAGGCTTTGGAGCAAAAGACCTCCAAAATGCAAAAATCAATCGGCAAGTTGAAGAAATTCATCAAAGATCTTATTCCCAGAACTTGCTTCTCTTCGGACGAAGAATGATGTCCCCACCTCTTTATTATCTTAGCATTTTCTTTTGTTCATGATGTTTTGTATTTCTATGAACTATCTTGTAAAACTCTATTGCACTAATGAGATTTGCTTGTTTTCTTGAAAGGGTTAAAATAACAAGTTGAAAATGGCTATTGGATGATCATGATATTGATGGAGTATTTGATGGTAAAAATACTCTAGTTTGGTATTGTTGGTATGAAGTACTTGATGGTAAAAGTGCTTCTCTTATTTTATGCCTTGATCTTTTTAATGGATGATTTGGGACATTTGTAATGTCTTATATGCATTGTTTGATGCTTGATGGCTCTTTAATTTTTGCTTGATGGCATTCGTAATGCCTTGATCTCTTATTTGGCTAAAATTATCTCAATTGGGTTGAACCCTTGAGAATTTACTTAGGCCTATTAATTGTTGGACATATGTTGTAAAATTGCTTTTGGTGATGATATAAAAAACTTGGCTTAATTTCTTTTACAAGGGCTATATACATCTTCTTCAAACTTTGACGCCCGCCAAGTGTTCGATAAAATATTTCAATGAAAGACTCATCACCTACATGATTCTCTTATTTTCAAAAGTCTTAAAATCTTATTGAGATCATGTTTTTGGCCAACAAAATGAGCTTATGGATTTCTTATGATACATCTCTCCCATTTTTTTGGGATTCTAAGCTTAATTCATTCAATGGTTGATACAACGTATTGTTGGCGCACTTTGATAAACTTGTATGATGTTTTTATCATCCTAACATTCTTTTTGATGATTCCAAAGGGGGAGAAACAGGAAAATGGCTCATTAGCTCAAACAAGCTAATAAAAGCTTGTTATAAAAGCTATAAGCTATGGCTCTTAAAAGCCATAAGTTGTGAATTATTATTAGTCCAATTATTGCTTGATGGACTTATATACTTGTCTAAAGATGATTTACTTGTGTAATGATGTTTTGTTGACAGGGGGAGCTTATAAGCTCTTGAACTATGTGTAAAAGCTAAGTTTTTAGCTTATGGATAATTGCTTTTATATTATTTTTAATATGCTTGTTGATAGGGGGAGCTTGTGCTTATTATTGAATATATTTACTCCCTTACTTGGTTGCTTATGTATTTTGTAAATTTTGGTTGCTTCCAAACAGTTAGATGTTTTTATCGGAAAATCGTTTTTAAAATTGTCCTCCTAATATTTCTAAAAATTGTTTTGGTTTGTAATCATCAAAAAGGGGGAGATTGTTTGATACATGTTTTTATCTTAATTTTGATGATTTTATTTTTACACCAAAACAATGTTTTTAATTGTTGTCCAAATACTCCTAAATGATTTAAAATGATTTCAATATTTTCCGGAGTATTTCTTCAAGTTTTATTTTAGATAAAATTGGACAACACTTTTAATGATTATTAGTTTTTACTTCTAAAAAAGGTTCCTAAATGTTGTCTAAATACTCCCGATTGGTTTAAAATATTTTTACTAAATTTTCGGAGTATTTCTTGAGTTTTATTTTCGACATAAAAATTGGACAACATTTCTGTCTCAAGGTCAACCGGTCGCCGTAGAGGGAAACCCGTACCTGAAGATGAATTTTGGAACAAAAACTGAGACAGACTTGAAATTGGTCTGGTCGACCGGTTGACCAGTGCGTCGACCGGTGACGTCGACCGGTCGCACCCATGTCGACCGGTACCTGAACGTTTTATTGAAACAGAACTTGTTTTTCTCCTAAAACCCATGAGGGGGACCGGTTGGAGTGATGGTCGACCGGTCGAGGTATAGGTCGACCGGTCACCCCTTGTAAATGTGCTGTGTTCTTTTCTTTTCTCTTATTAGTGCGCGACCGGTCGCCCTTTGTTTTGACAGCAAAATCTGACCGTTTGACATCAGACAACATTTTCTTAAAATGTGGGATTGATCTCTAACAGCTATATTCTTGATTTTAATTGTATTTTTCTGTAGATTTTCAATCCCCAAGAGGAGCCTATGATTGATCAATCATCTCCTATAAATAGAGGAAGTTTTGGAGCAACCAAAACAATAATTGAGATACAATACAACAAGATACACTTCAAACAAATATTTGTTCTTCATAGTTATTATTCTTGTTGTAATTTTGCCTAGCTTATCACTTTCACATCCTTGAGGTCTAGGCTATTCTTGATTACACTTTGCATTCATATTGTAATATTCATTATTGAGTTGTAATCTTGATTTTTGGTCATCATTCAATACAAGACATCCTTGTGAGTATTCTTGTGGTAAGAATACACTTGGGTGATCTAGGTGATAGGAGTTTCAAGAGTGTGGTGCTCTTGAGGTGTTGAAGAATTTGGTATTCTTCAAGATTGAAGATTGTGGTGATCTTCAAAGGTGCCGTTGAAGGAAGATTGTGGTAATCTTCAAAAGGAGATTGTGGTAATCTCCAAAGGTGGTGTTGAAGAAGAGTGTGGTGCTCTTCAAGGTGTTGTAAGTTGAGTTTGTATTAATTTTGGTAATTAATAAAATTCTTTTTCTTTTTGAAATCCATCCCGGATATCTCATGGTGGTAGAGGATTAGGCCCTAGGTGGGTTTAACCTCTATAAATCGACGTGTGTTGTTTACATTCTGCACCTTTATTATTGTCTTTGAGCATTCGGTTCGAAAAAGAGGGTAAAATCGAAAAGATGGAGATAATCTATTCACCCCCCCTCTAGATTATCGTAGCCGCTTGGACTTACATATAATACTAAACTATATAAGATTTTATAACATATGATACTATGATATAGTGCCACGTGATTTAAAGTCCCGTGATTATTGTAATCCCGATCAAGACTAAATTATGTAAGAGATTTTGTAACATATGATGATACTATGTAGCATATAGTATGATATATTTTACAATTGACGGCGAAAAAATCGGCAACATATTGATAACATATGATATAGTGTAACATACAGTGCAACGTGATTTATAGTCCCGTGATTATTGTAATCCCGATCAACACTAAATTATATGAGAGATTTTATAACATATGATGATACTATGTAGCATATAGTATGATATATTTTACAATTGCCGGCGAAAAAATTGACAACATATTGATAACATATGATATAGTGTAACATACAGTGCAACGTGATTTATAGTCCTGTGATTATTGTAATTCCGATCAACACTAAATTATATGAGAGATTTTATAACATATTATACTTATATGGTATATTTTACAAGTTTAATTAAACCCTAAAACCTAAAACCTAAACCCTAAATCCTAAACCCTAAACCCTAAACAAACCCTAAAAGTAAGGTTAAACGACATCTAACCAACCATTAATCGACCGACGTTTAAGGTTCGATTAATCGACCATTAATCGACCACTCTGTCGCTCAAAGGGTCGATTAATCGACCACTGTATCGTTCATATGGTCGTTGCCATGACCACGCAACGACACAGTTAAAAATTTGTTGGCCCCACAGTTAAAAAGACGTTTCAGAGTCATTTTTCATTTTTTACTTTCCGAAAAAGCGAACGAAGAAAGACGACGAACTAACAGATCTTGAGGTAAATGTTGTTCTTTTGTTATACATTATTATGCTTTGTTCATTTCCTTAATCAATTGTTTCATATTTTGTTTTATGTTGCTTTAAGATATCGATTTTAGTTTAGGTTTAGGGTTAGGGTTTTATATCGATTTTAATTTAGGGTTAGGGTTAGGGTTTCAAATTTAGGTTTCGATCACACAAACCCTAACAATAGGGTTACACGACATCTGACCAACTTATGCACGGCGGTCGTTCAAGGGTCGATTAATCGACCACTGAACGACATAATTAAAATGACGTTTCGTTTAAAAAGTAGTTAAAAAGACGCTTCGTTTCAGTTTTTATTACTTTCTGATTAAAAAGACGTTTCATTTCAGTTTTTATTACTTTCCGATTAAAATGACGTTTCGTTTACCCCACCCCACAGTTAAAAAGGCGAAGGTTTCGTTTTTACTAATCCTGTCATTTTCCTTGAATAGAGAGACATGCCTCGTACTAGGAATCAAATAATCCGCCAGATGGTCCAACCAATTGGTTGGACCATTGAAGAAGAGGAATGGCTCTATGAATGTCTTAATCGTTTCACTCATCAAACTGTCCATCCAATCTGAATTCAACTCGTTGTTGCGTCTTGTCGCTTTTGACCTTGGTGTACATTTCAAGAAACATTTTAGCCTCGAAAAGGTTAAAAGTCAGATTCAATTGTTCCGAACAAAGTTCAAGGCATTTGTGCAGTTCATTAAAACTCCTGGTGTGACGTATGATCATGAGAACAACATAATTTCTGTTACTGGGCTTTACTGGGATCATGTTAGAGGGATAAGAAATATTTAATTTGTTCATATTGAATTAATTAATTATACATAATAATAATTTTGTTTTTGTATTTTTGTCATTTAGGAGACCATTGAGCAACGATTGTTCAGGACGAATGGGTTCAAATACTTCAAAATCGCCCATAATATATTCGTAGAATCAAATGTCGCCCCGGTTGACTTATCCAACGAACACGGCTACCATCCTGACAATCCAGTTTAATTTGATTCTGTATATGATGGTGATGTTCCGCCAGGTTTCGATCCCTTACCCCGAGGTTGTTGGATGGGGTCCCTTGGTGGAGATGGGGCTAGTCCATCAAGGGTTGATGGTGGTGATGGGGCTGGTCCATCAGGGGTCGATGCTGATGAGGATGTTAAGCCGGGTGGTCTTCCTTAAATTTTTGTGTTATGTATGGTTGTTCTTGAACAATTTTAAAGTTGTGTAATTATGGTTGAATGTTTTAATTTAGGTTTTGAATGTATGGTTGAATAGTTAAGATTAGGCTTTGTGTAATTATGGTTGAACAATAGTTTAGGTTTTATGTAATTATGTATGGTTGTTCTGAATGTGTGATTACTATTTTTGTTTTGAATGTGTGATTTATTGCACTGTATGTCTGGTACAATCTGAAGGAAACATTGGTCGATTAATCGACCACTTGAGCGACACATGAATCGATTAATCGACCACGAAACGACAAATGAGTCGATTAATCGATTCATGTGTCGTTCAGATGGTTGACTAATCGACCACAAAACGACAATTGTGGTCGATTAATCGACCACTTGAACGACATATGAATTGATTAATGGACCACGGAACGACAAATGAGTCGATTAATCGATTCATGTGTCGTTCATATGGTCGACTAATCAACCACATAACGACAACCGTGGTCGATTAATCGACCACTTGAACGACACATGAATTGATTAATCGACCACTGTCGACGTTTTGTGTACCCCCACAGTTTAGTTAAAAAGACGTTTCTGAGTCATTTTTCATTTTTTACTTTCCGAAAAAGCAAACGAAGAAGACAAACGGGACGAACTAACAGTTCTTGAGGTAAATGTTGTTCTTTTGTTTTACATTATCATGCTTTGTTGATTTTCTTAATCAATTGTTTCATATTTTGTTTCATGTTGCTTTTTAGTGTAGGTTTAAGGTTAAGGTTTTAATATATATCGGTTCTTAATGTCTGTTTTGGTTGTTTTGACATGATAGAGGGCTTGACAAACAAATTTAGAATTCTACAGGCCTTGATTTTGACATTACATATTTACAAGTAAGTAGATGCCAAATTTTATTGTTTGTTAATTAGAATGCATTCTACTTTGTATTTTTCTGTTCTTTAAGACTACTTGTTTTGAATGCTAGTGAACTGGGAACCTGCAGAGGAAAGCTACCTGTTTAAAATTCTAGATTGTTCCACTCGCGTCATGCCAGTGCATGATGCTGTTGAGTGGAACTTCTTAATCCGTCTAATTGCTCCATAACTTTGAAGCATATTTTCGAAGGATTTTAGTGTTGCTGATGTTAAAGCTCGAATTCAGTTGTTCTGGGACAGGTTTGAGAGGTTTGAAAGTTATATTGACAAAACAGGAGCTAGATTTGACATGGGACGGAACATCATATACGTGGATGGCAATTACTTTAATCGAATTGGAGAGGTAATTAACCAGAACATAATATGGTTAAGTTGGTTATTTTTTACACTTTGACATTCTAATTTACATGTCATTTGTACAGGAAAGTATTAAAGAAAAAGAGTTTCGGATGACTGGGTTTCAATATTATGACATCGCCTACAACGTCTTCAAAACACATAACGCTGCTCAGATTGACTTCTCAGATGTACCTGGGTATCATAGCAACAATCCAAAGAGATTGACTCGAGAGAAAGTTCAAAGAGATGATGTTTCAGTAGGAAGTAATTGATTGTTTAGATGTTAGTTGTTATGCATGTAATTGATGAGTTGTAACAATGACAACTTTTATAAATTATGTCTTGGATTCGATGGTTTGTTAAACAATGAAAACTTTTAGAAATTGTGTCTTTCAGATGGTCGATTAATCGACTCATCTGTTGTTCTGAATTAGTCGATTAATCGACCTCTGTATCGTTCAGATGGTCGATTAATCGACTCATCTGTTGTTCAGATGGTCTATTAATCGACATATGTATCGTTCAGATGGTCGATTAATCGACTAATTCTCAACAAATTCGACTAATCATAGCATTTACAATATACTTAAAAATCGACTAAATCTCAACTACATCACTTAAAAATATACTGATCAATACAATTACTCAACTACATCACTTAAAATCTAAAAGTATATCATTTACAAGTATTCAAAATATACTGATCAATACAATCAAGGATCATAATTAAAAGCATATATGTCGACAGCCAACTTCTCCCTCCACATAAGCATATGATGGTCATTTTTAGATTTACTTCTTGCCCGGCACTCAGAAATTCAATATATTTGATCACGAAGACTCCGCAATCACCCCTATGATATGTTAAAACAACAATTAGCATTTAAGTAAAACATTAAGCTAAATAACACAGTTAAGATTAGATGACTTACGACGTGCCCTGCTTGGATGTCTTGTCAGATCTAACCACTTTGAGGGGGCCGTTTGTTTTAATCCCAACTTGTTGTGCAAGTAAGGGTAACATCACGGTAACAGGTTCAAGCGCATTAAGTTGCCCTCTCATAGGGCGACCACTTGTCGGGATCATAGATATTCACCTCCGATGTTTCAAATACAAGTTCGCCGCAATCCAATGCTTGTTATAGCAAATTGGAAAGTACAAGTGTGTACACCCAGCCCATTCCCTCCCAAACTTACTCCAAGTCCCATTCGTATAATTAATCAAAGATTTATCGAACTTGTAGTTAGTGGGGTTCTGCTTGTAATCATTGAGTTCAAATATCAATGATTGATAGAACATACTGTCTAGGATGGCTCGGGTGTACTTGCCGAAGGACACCAGATATCTTGTCTGTCTCTCCCGTAACAAGGTCATCACCAAATCCACGTGCTGAAAAGTGAAAAATTGTTATAAGATTCACATAATACTAAACCAATATGTACATATTAAACTGGACTTACATCATCTTCAAGCCAAGCCCCAGATGTAGTAATCAACGTAAACCAGCTTTTAGCATTTTTGATTGTGGCCCAATTTATGATAAATTCTTCACTGTTGGAAGCAATATGTACATATTAATTAATGAAATGAAGCAAAAACATAAAATAAACTTGGGGTCGGTCAGTGGTCAGTCAATCTACTATTAATCAACCGAATAGTCGAGTAAAGGTCATTGCAACGACAACTAATCGACCACAGACCGACCATGTAGTCGATTAAAGGTCGATTGATCGACCATTGATCCACTGATTAATCGATTAAAGGTCGATTGATCGACCATTGATCGACTGATTAATCGATTAAAGGTCGATTGATCTACCATTGATCGACTGATCAGTCGATCAATGGTAGATTGACCGACCATCAATCGACCTATCAGTTGACAGTGTTTGCAGTTAATATTACCTATCAGCTGCCTTTGTGTACCATTCTTTAAATTTTTTGGCCTTCAATGGATCCACCGGGAGGAAGAAATCAATTTGCATCTTGTCCAAAAAAGTTCTGGAGGTGGTTGTTTGTGGCCTCGATTCAGTTGTGAAGGGAGTTCTTGTATGAATTGAAGACACTCTCGTTCGCTTCACTCCCGTTTGTAGAACATTTTCTTTTTCTACATGTTTTGATGGCCTCTTCTTCCTTGTATATTTCACTATTCCCCGATCATCCCCCGTGTTTGCCTGCTCCACCTCCACCACCTCAACATCAGAATGCATCTCCCTATCCACCACCTCGGCAGCCTTATTCTTCTCCACCTCAACAAATTTGGTCTTCTCTGTCTGATCCTCCTCCCCCTCCTCCTCAAAAGACTGACCCTCAACCTGATCCTCAACAACCTGATCATGCTCCTCCTCCTCAACAGCCTGACTCTTAGTCTTCTCTGTCTCCACCACCGCCCATAATCGGAGACACCTGTCTCCATCGCCTCTCGGGAGTGAACCACGTATAAGGTGACTTCTTGCTTCAAGTTTTTGGTCTAATGCATAAATCTTGCGGTCCAATTCTTCGATCTTTCCGCTCATAAGAGAAAAAGCATCTTCGACCTTTTTGTTTAGAAAAGAAAAAAACATCATCTTGCTTTTTTTTGTCGGGCGTGGCCATGACATCCAAAACTCCGCCTCATACCGATGGAAGTGGCCGGAAGGAAGGTGGGGTACTCGAGAACTGCCTCCATGCTCCGTCTCATGGACATCCCCTGGTGGCACACTTGTAGGCCCTGACTCTCTCTCTCTCTGTGCATGTCTCTCTCTCTGTGCCTGTCTCTCTCTCTCTCTCTCTCTCTCTCTGTCTCTTCCACCATCTCCCGATCATGCAGGGGCACCGTCAAATCGCTCATCCAAAGGATAACTGAGATCCTCGAGGAACACGCCGGGTAACATCACAACATATTCTTTTTCCATTTCTTCTTGTGTCGGAGACAATGGAAACAAAACTTCATCCTTCCAATTCACAAACAATATCTATTATAAATAATCTCAAAATATCGATTAAAAATTATACACAATTAAAAATAATCTCAAAATTACCATAGGCTCATCCAAGACGGCAATAATCTCAAAATAGCCAAAAGTGGTTGTGGACCTCCACCCACACATCCTAGGAAGTCTTTGTTCGTTTCTTTCAGTTCTAAACATTCTAAGATACTGCAGAAAGGTCTCAAATGCCCATACCTAACAAACAATCCAATGTTATAAATATTTCTCGAAATTGAAAATATACATTGTAATCTAAGGAAAATGACTTCGATAAATACTTGTAACGCGTGTGTAAAGCCCCAGAAGCTGTGATGGTCAACTTTAGTAATAGTTTTCGTCAAACTGTGTAGAAGATAGTCATAGGAGGATCTTCCCCACGGGTATTTATTGACAAGATCTAAATTGTCAACAACTTGCAAAATCTTCATATCAATTGAAGTGGTAGGCTCCTTACACCGCAAAACACACTCATATATGAGGGCCAATCCCAATTTGTATCGGTCCTCCTCATTCTTTGCATGGTGCTCAAAAGCCGCCTTCAATTGAGTTGGCTTCACAGCCTTTTTCCCTCCCGCAAAATACTCTGTCGCTAACGGTCTATCCAATGGGATGTCCTTTACAAAATCATTCTCAATTCCGGGATTCAATCCAGTGATGAGAGTGAAGTCCGAGAACCCGAATCTGACATTTGCATCCCCAACACGGAACCATACCTCATCATGCACCGGTGATTTAATCCTCATAAACAATAGAGCATGAAGAAGTTTACAAGAAATCTGAATATTATCCCGGAACTTGTATAAGTCTCCGAAAGCCGAGTTCACCAACAACTCTTTGTGTTCGGCGTCTAACTTATCATATACTAGACTTAGAACTTGTAAGTTACATCGGGATGTAACTCTTGAATCAAACCGATTTTCAATGGTGGTGAGGTATGCCATTTTTTCTGTATAATTGAAACAGAAAAGACAAATTTTGGAGTGTTAAATATCAGTTATCTTGCAGTAAATCAGTTATTAGCAGTTATCAAGCAATTATTTGGCTTAAAAAAGCACTTTTTAGTGTTTTTTTTGCAAAAAAAGCACTTTTGGCTTAAAAAATCACTTTTTTCAGTTAATAAATATTGAACCCCTCCAAAACAAAGACAATAATCACTTTTTTTTGCAAAACAATACAAGTCTTTTGATTGAATTCAAGTCTAAACTCTAGGATTCCTCCCAGCACTCCCAACAAACTTTTGCAATGAAAAACACAACATTCCCATAACTGTCTATCATTCCAAATAACATTAACATTCAATTCAAACTAAACCCTAAACCCCATTCAGTATATAACATTCATTCAATAATTCAATACCTCAAACCATCATAACTTATTTTACAATGCAGTTAAAATAACTAATTCAAAAAATAAAATAAAACTCTTACTTTATAGACAAGTCGCAAGAAAATATTCCCCAACGACACAGACTTGCGGCTATCAACGACGGCAATCAATGGCGGTCGCTTTGATATGGTGAGGTCGATTTGAACGATTGTCGTTTAGAGTCGATTGAGGGCTTATAAACCCTACAGAGGGGTTTTAAATTTTTAATCGACCACTTAAGTCGATTAATCGATCCGACCCGACCACATTTATTTTAGTCGATTAACGGTGATTAATCGACCATTGACCGACTTAATAATTTTGAGTAGATCAATCGACACATTAATGCTGGTCGGTTAATCGACTCATTGGGGTCGATTAAACGACCCGATTTTGCAAATACGCAACAGTCGATTAATCGACTTCATCTACTCGAGAAAATGACCGGTTAATCGACCCTGCGTCTTTTATGATGGGTTTCGGGAAGTGTACAATTTCTATCTTTTTCTATTTTTTTAGCAATAAATGTCGGTCAAATGCCATTCTTGATAAGTTGTTGGGTCAAAAAGGCTATATTTGATATATGAGACGTATTTAATAATTGGGTCATATTTGAAAAAGTGGGAGCAATATATTTAGAAGGTGGGTGTGTTTAGAGGAAAAGATTGTGTCAATAGCGCCACCCCAAAATAGACTCTGTGCTTCCATCTTTCTTTACCGGGTTGCTCTGCAAAACTCAAGCGCCGCCGTGACAGGGGATGATAGGAGGCAGAGGGTCATGGAAACTGCGCATAACTGCAAAAAACATAGCTGTCCGTCGGGTATGCATTTCTTTCTTGTGTAATTTAAAACAACAGACCCCTCACGCCCTTTACACGACCACGTCCACTGTAATTTTGAACTCAAGACGAAGCATTGCGTCAGGTAGCAAATTTACCTCAGAATTCGCAAAACAAGATGATTCAATCAGTTCTACTAACTTCGGTTCAACTTATGATTATAATGTACGAATGGGGGAACTGGGTCGTCGAGGAATGGTCAATGCAGCACGCGAATTGTTTGACGACATGCCGGAACGAGACAAGGTATCATATGCTTCAATGATCAGTATTTATCTGAAGCACGATGAGTTTCATAAAGCTGAGAGACTTTTCTATGAAATTCCTCCAGGTATGAGAAGCATTGTGGCGGATTCGGCTATGGTGCACGCTTATGCTAAGATTGGTAGAATCGATAGAGCGAAGGAGGTATTCGACGAAATGCCTGCGAGGAATTCATTCTCTTGGACTAGCTTAATTGCAGGATATTTTAAAAAAGGGAAAGTTGATGCTGGTCTCGAGCTTTTCGGAAGAATGCCTGAACGAGAAAAAAATGAGATTACGTGGACAAATGTGATTTTGGGTGTTGCACGAAATGGGTTGATTGAAGAAGCTCGATGTGCTTTTGATCGAATGCCTGTCAAAAATGTGGTAGCATGGACCTCAATGATTAAGGCATATGTCGAGAATGATCGGGTTGACGAGGCATTTAAACTCTTTCATGTGATGCCCAGTCGTAATCTGTACTCTTGGAACATTATGATACGCGGGTTTTTGGATGAGTGCAGAGTAAATGAAGCGAAGGAACTGTTTGATTCAATGCCTTGGAAGAATGCTGTTTCTTGGACTACTATGGTCACGGGTCTTGCGCGAAATGGGATGACCGAATTAGCGAGGAAATACTTTGACCAAATGCCAAATAAGGACGTTTCAGCGTGGAATGCTATGATCACAGCCTATGCTGATGAAGGTCGTATGGCTGAGGCCAGGGAACTTTTTAACTCGATGTCTCAAAGAAATCTTGTCACTTGGAATGCAATGATTAATGGTTATTCCAAGGATCGGCAAGAGGATGAAGCCTTTTATTTATTTGTGTTGATGCTTCGGAGCTGCATTAGGCCAAATGAGACAAGTCTTACTAGCTTACTGACTTCACTCAGAGGTATTCTAGGGGTGTTGCAAGTTCATGGGCTCATTGTGCACCTTGGGTTTGAGATAGAAACTTCGCTTACTAATACTTTGATTACCATGTATTATAGGAGTGGTGATGTTACCTCTGCTAGGATTGCTTTTGACAATCTTGAGGCGAAGGACATTGTGACCTTGACTGCAATAATATTAGCATACTCTAATCATGGATTTGGCATATTGGCGTTGCAGGCATTTGCTAGGATGCTACGATCAGGACACAATCCAGATGAGATTACTTTTACAGGAGTCTTGTCGGCTTGTAGTCATGCTGGCTTTGTGAAGAAAGGTCAAATGCTTTTTGACTCCATAAGGAGTGCTTATGGGTTAGAACCTACATCTGAGCACTACTCTTGCCTTGTTGACATCCTAGGACGAGCAGGGCTTGTGAACGAGGCCATGAAAGTGGTAGATGAGATGCCTCCAGATAAATGCGATAGTGCAGTTCTTGGGGCATTACTTGGTGCTTGCAAGTTACATGGAGCTGGTGAACTGGCTGATCATATAGGTGACGAACTAATAGAGCTTGAGCCAGCTAGCTCTGGTGGATATGTGCTATTGGGTAATTTGTATGCTGCATCTGGAAAATGGGACAAGTTTTCACAATTAAGAAAGAAGATGAAGGAAAGGGAAGTTAAAAAAGTGCCTGGTTTCAGTCAAATTGAAGTTAATGGCAATAATCATGTTTTTTTGGTTGGTGACAAATCTCATCCTGAAATGAAGGAGATTTACATGTTGCTGCATGAGAGACTTATCCCCGAAATGCAAGATTTTGGTTACAAAATTGCACACATACCTGAAATATTTTAGTTCAGAGAACGAAAAATTCTGTTTTTCACCCTTAGTCGTCTTCAAGGGAAGTTGATTAGACGCAAGCAACATGTGGATTCATGTATTTGCCCTTAACAATGGTTAATCAAAGGAGATTTCGAATATCAACCAGTGAACGCTGCTCCGAAAAACTGAGGTTTTGCGAATGGGTGCCTTAAACATGGCAATGACTCTTCATGATGGTCAATCGCATGGTGTTGTGGACCGTCCCAAAAATTTGGATGACATGCAAAGGAGTGTAATGCCCTATCTTGTGGAATTGCTCCAGTCATATGTTAGCGAAGTATTCTCCTATATATCAGTGCCATGTTGCAGCCAAAATACAAAGGGGACCAATCCAATGAGACTAAGGAGCAATCCACCCGTGTTGGCGGTGTCACAGTTGAATTTTGTGTGCATATCAGAAGAACTAACATCCTTTTTGATTATATTTTGCCTAAATTTGAGGATGCTCACCAGAAAGGTGCTTCAATCTTGTTTTGTAATACTGTTGTAGTTTAAGAAAACAATTAGTAAGATGACATTATATTTTGTTGGTATGTGGCTATTGCTGCAGTCTTATTGTCAGCGATTTGCACATTATTCACATCTTATATGATGATTTTCTTCTGGGGAGTGATTTTTGTATTTCATTGTTATAAAACTTTTCTTTCTTGTAGATATTTTTTGGAGCTTTTGGAGCCATACGTTTTGAAAGATATGCTGGGATCCGTTCCACCCGAGGTATCTTTAACTTTAGATATTTTTATTTTCTTCCATTTTTATCATATATTCACTAGATAATTGTTATGATCATCGATTTTCTAATTGATATGTTTGAAGATCATGCAAGCACTAGTGGAGCATTATAGCGAGAGAGGTTGGTTGCAGCGAACTGAACAATGTCTCCTTCACATGGACATTTTGTCATTGGATTTTAATCAGGTTAAATGTAGTTGCTTCACAGATGTAATAACTTCTTATTGTAAAGGCAGTGTGTTTCTAAGACTTCCAGTAGGACAATTCCATTTTGCATATCTTCTTCTTGCTTGAACTACTTGAACCTTTTTCTAATTGTGGAATTGGCAATATCTTATAACTGTACCATAGGTTCTCCGCTTATGCAGGGAACACAGTTTGCATTGTGCGTTGATATATTTGTCCAACAAAGGTCTATGTGATTTTACGCCACCTCTTCAGGAGCTCCTGGTTGTATTAGGAGATAGCATAAGAGAAAATGCTACTTCCCTCAGGTAATTTTCTCTGATTTGTTATTGTATCTGTCTGGAATGTCTTTAAGGCCTCTAATGATTAGTTTATTTGTCACCTTTGTAGAAAATTTCCCTACTGATAGATCAATAAGACATGCTTTAAATACTTTGACATGTTATTTCAATTCTTCCCCTTCTTTTAGTAAAATGTCAAAATAATTATATTTTGCATATGGAAGCAGGTACTGGATGCTTGTTTACCTGAAGTATTGCTTCCTGGGTCTTGCTTTTATTTTCCTCCAGATTTGGTTTCAAATTGATGCTTTTGGAATTTTATCCATTTCAGCTTTCCTGGAAAACTTTCTTTCTTGAGTAGTTTTGGTTGCAATAAAATTTTTCAGCTGTACCGGAGAAATAAGTTAGAGAAATAAATGACGAAGCAAAAGCAAGAGAGTGGTGGTTGGTTGTACGGATGAAGAAGAAGGACAATCTTATGATAATGGCACGCAATTTAGTTCATCCGAAAATACACAGTTTCTCTTTTATTGATTCTTAACGCTCTAGTTTTAATTATAATACTCCCTCCACTTGTTGCTTAGTTGACTAGTCCATTTTCAAATGTCATAGTGAGCAATTTAGTTGATTTATCCTACGTATTTGAATTAACATTAAACAATCTAACAAATCTTAAGATTCAAAAGTTTATTAAAATCGAATTGTCTGCAATTAATATATTGAGCAAGTCAAACGACTAGGCAGTTTGGCTACCTGCTTTAGCAAATAAGACAATAAATTTGGGACAGAGTACTAATCATAGATCTGGCTAGACGTAGTTTAAAAATATAAAAGTTTCATAAGCAATAACTGAGTATTGAGCTGTCTAATTTTTGCAGGATGTGGAGATCTTTCTCCAACACGTCTGCCTTCTCTTAAAGAAGAGCTTTTGCATTTTGTGTTGGAGGGTTTCAGTGCCCCAAACTAGTGGGCCATTACAAGGTTACCTTCAAATGTGGCCCAGGCAAACGTGCTTCATCTTTTAGAATTGGATACTGAAGCCACTCTGGAGGTTTTAAGATGTGGTTTTAGATTTACAGAGGTTGAACATCCTAAACGTCACATCTCTTCCCAATCAACCAATAATTTCAACATGGAGTCAGCAGAAAGTCAAAAGTTAGTTCAAAAGTCGTGGATATTCTTTCTGATATTCTTGATGCGAGTTACTTCCAAGTGGGGCAGTCCTATCTGCTGCAATGATGTTAATATGGTAGAAATTTAGCCTTCAAAGAAAGATGTCGATCATATGTATGATTTTATATCTTACCGTGTGACATTTGAAGAAGCTAATGTCTCTAGAGATATCTAAAGTCAAAATTTTAAATTTTAAGTTCTTGACATCAGAGGTCATTAACTTGGATACTGCACCAGAGACGACAATTGAAATCTTGAAAAGAATAGAAACAACTGCTTTCACTGCTACAAGTAGCTCCTGAAACTCATTGGGATGCTCCTTATGTGTTACATTTGTCCCAGAAGGTTGAGTTTCATCAGGTATTATAACTTATTGGCATTTGTTAGTTGAAACCAAAAGTGGGAGGCCAGCATGTGGGGAAGTGAAAGTGCGTGTAAGTTCACCCATCTATTGGGTACTGAACAGTTTGGGTTTTTTGCAAGTTCAGTTAGATCATTGTATATTCATAATCTGATTGGCTTTACTGAATTGGAATTCACAAGGAAGTTTCTGAAGTTTGACTATTTGAGTGTATATCTATTATAGGTAATATTGAGCATTTCCTTTTGGGTTTGGATGAATGAGAAAATGCTTGTTTGGAATTAAAAATCTGTAGGATTATCTCAGTTTATTGTACTTATTCTTAATTTGAAGGACTTGCCTGGTTATTCCTATAAAGGTGTATGAGTTATTGGATAATTGGTCCATGTACGATAGATTAAGTGCTAGACCAGTCTATGATATGGCTCCATTCATAATTAATGATACCGCTTTACACTATGTTTGCAGAGGTTCGTGTGTGGAAGCATCTCTGTTCACAGCCTTCAGGTTCCATCTTCACTTCTTCAGCAACCTATTTTTCTTAACATAACAACACTAACAGAACGAATATTGAACTAACAAAGAATTATAGAAATATTATATACGTATTACACACAAGTTATATAATCTCACGCGCACAAAGAAAAACAGGCTGACATATTTCCAGAGACAGTAGCTGATTTTGCTTGCTAGGCGCATGAGCCTATTAATGACCAGCAAAGTCTTATTTTCATAATACTGAGCTTCAATCATAAGAAAGGCTGGGAAATCAAGCTCCCTCTAGGTTAAAGCTAATATGCTATGATGTTATTTGAATAAGCTTGATCAGCTCTTTCAATTGGAATGTGCTTGTTTTCGGATGAAACTCGCGACATCTTCAAATAACAAAGCATTCTCAGGCAATTCTGGAAATCCGTAGAACCCATGAAATGCATTTGGATACTCAATATACTCCACTTGTTTCCCACAATTCTTCAATCCTTCAACATATCTTCTCTGCCAGTCTTGCAATGGATCATTCCCTCCCACAATCACAAAAGTTTCTGGAAAGTCGAGATTTTTTAGTTCCGTACCCAACACATGCGCTGCAGGGTGGTTTCTGTTTGCCCCTTCTGGTAAAAAGTTCCTCCACATTAAATCCGTCCGCTTCACATCAATCATTGGTGCTTTTGTCAACCTAATCTCCGATTCGGTTAGCTCTTCCCCTCCGAAAAAAGGCTGCAGCGCGATAATACATGTGATTTTTATTTTGTCGAACTCACAAGCATTTTGGAGAGCTCTAACAGTCACATGATGGGCTATGTTGCCTCCTGCACTATCTCCCGCGATGAAGCATTTATTGAAGTCAGTACAGGCAGGTAAAACAGCGTAGTTTTGTGTGTCTATGAATTTTAAGGCATCAAAGGCGTCGTCATACTGACTAGGATACTTGTGCTCAGGGGCTAAACGATAATTGATTGACGCAATAACGGCGGGCACTTTTGCAGCTAGATTGCTGCAGAGATCGTCGAAGCTCTTGCTGTCTGCCCCATACGACATAAATCCACCGCCGTGAAAATAGACGATCAACGGCAGTGATTTGTTTGAATTGCTGTTGTTCGTATTGGTGGTACTTGGGGTGAAGAGACGAAACCAAAGATCGCGGGTGGGGTCCACGGGGACATCTGAAGTGGAGATAGCGGTGCCATTTATGAGTTTGGTGGCGGGAGCAGATGCTTTGATGTCTATGAGGCTGAATATACGGCGGTTGATGGTGCCATCGGGGCGGATGTACAAGTTTCTAGAAGATGCTACGATTAGCAGTTTGAGTCTTGTGATGAATGGCAGCCCTGCAGGTTGTGATTTTGTGTTCTTGTTGTCGGCCATTTAAATTTTTGTGAGTGATTGTTTAGATCTGAGTTTTGATTTATAATGGATGTGTTTGTGGGTATGTGGTGGGTGGGGTTGTGGGGGGTGGCATATCTTAGTTTCGAAAGGTGGTTATTATAATTACTCCTCCATCTGCCATCCACTTTGCTCGTCCTTTTTTCTTTTGTTGTGTTGCTAATGTTTAGAAGTTGATTGGTACATTATGAACTGTTGCTGGCGTAGTTTTATGTTGTCTTTTTCCCCATTTCGATTAGGACATGTCATGTGGGCTGTCCAAACGTTTTATTCACGCAAAATGGAACAGGCTTGAAAAAATCTTTTAGAAAAAAGGCTGAAATGGGTCGTGGGTCGTGACTCGTGAGTCTTAGACTTGGGCCTCAAATCCCTTATAGTTTTGGACAAATTTTATTTGGCCACCCTTTAATTTTATTTTACTCAAAATGGCCCATTTGCACCGCGCGCCTCGTGCACAATGCGGGCAACACGCAGTCGCGCACTTGGGCCAGAGAACCGTGCGTGCGGTCGGGACTGATGCACCTGTCCGAGCTAACAAGTGAGTTTTTTGCTGTAAGATATGTCTTTTTCGAGCCAAAAGACATGACTATTCCATTAGGCACATAAATGCATATATATACCAACCCCCTTATGTTTGAAAAACAGACTTTAACCTGAGATAATAACTCGAATTCATTTCTACATTCTCAGCATATTGATCATTTTTCTTCTAAGCTTGAAAGTTCTAAACACTTAGCTTGTTTGTTGTAAGTTCGCTTTTGCAAGTATTGCTAACTCGAACTTGAAAAGTTGTATCTTATAGACGATTGCTAGAATCGTTAGCACTTTGTACATGATAATTTTGTCTTGCGGAGATAGTGTTGGTAAGCTGGTTTATTGTTTTCGAGAAATGACTTAAGTGTTTAGGATATTTTAGGCTTACTCAAGGCCTGTATTCGATACAGTCTCCGCAAGACGAAAATGCCCCGCATTCGAAGTGCTTACGGTTCCAGCATTCATCCCTAAGATACAACGACTTTAATCTGTTTCGACTTCACAACACTTGGAAAGTCGAAACTACAACGAACGCAAAGTGTTTAAGGCTTTCAAGCTTTGAACGGGAAGCATGTCAATATGCAGATGCAATGACACGATTATTAGGCTGATAATTTTTGTGTATGTTTTCATCTGCAGGGGCCTTGTATTTATAGGCAGCAAGGTGCCCAGATGGAAAGAACATATCTTTTGGCTCGAAAAGACATGTCTACAGCCAAAAAATGCACCTGGTAGCTCGAATAGGTGCATCAGTTCGAAACGTGCGCATTCGCGCACACTTGCGCGCGTTTAATTATGCTCACTGTCTCGGGTGCGCACACTGGCCTTAGCGTGCGGTGCGGTGCGCTACGCGCACAGCTGCGCATTCATGCAACCCAGTTGGATTTTAATTAATTATTTAAAAATAATTAATTAATATTTTAAAAAGGTTTTAAATAAATTTGGTCCAAAAAGTATAAGGCCCTTGAAGCCCAAGCCCAGTCCGAGAGCCCGCAACCCGAGCCTAGCTGACGGGCGGGCGTGCGTGTGTGTTTTGAACCAAACCCACAAGCATGTAGGTCCTCACCCCTTTAAAAACTTTAGTGCCCCAAGGGCCCAAACCTATATGTCCAACTTGGGATTTATTAAGTGAGCAAATTTTGGCTATCTACTCTACGTGGGATGGAACATATCTCATTTCCCACATTTTCCGTTTTCCATACTATTTTCTAGTTTTAAGTGGCTAACTTCTAGCATTAATTTCTCATTAACCCGGAATTGGTTTTGAGAAATTTCAAATGCTATTCTCATCTACTCAGTAGAATTTTTACAAATAATTTAATTCCATTTATCACTAATGAAAACCATTTAAATATTTGGTCAAAATCGGGTCAATATCCATTTTTACACAACCAAATTCCAACAGATAGAACATAATTCTAACCTCGACTTATCGTTCATCAGTCCCGTTTTTGTTTTGATCTAGCCATTTTCTTGAAAACCACTGTCTCCGAACAACATGATGATCATGCAGATTATTGGTGGGATTACACTGATTATGAAATAATTTGATGAATATATTTTATGCAGACGGTTGTTTGAGCAAATGTGTGCGAGAATGAAATTGATTTTTCATAGCATTTTAACTAAAGATTTCCCCATTTTATGTATGTTTTATCTTCATTCAACTAATCTCCTGTTGTTGCTATTCTTGCACCTAGTATTATCGAGTATTATATGTTCGCCCTCTATTTTTTTTTTCCTGCCATTAGTTTCTACAATCAAATCAAGTTGTATGTTTTGGGGCCCCTCTTGGCATTTGTTTACTCAAAGATTTCAGCAACACTCCTAAACTTGCTGTCTTTTTTTTTTTTTGAGTACAATGGGGAAACTTGGGGAGGGGACACACGCACCCGTATGGGATCGAACCCGGGTCACTTACCCTTACAACACATGTCACAAAGTTGCTGTCTATTAGTGAAGGATTTGTGCTATCGTAGTTCATATAGATATTGGGTTTTTATAAGGGATAATTACAAAAAGTACCCTGAGGTTTGACCTAATTACAAAAAAACCCAGCTAACTTTAAAACTTACAAAACGTACCCCTGAGATTTGATTTAGTGTTAAAATTAAGGGGTAATCTGTAATGATTTTAGAAATATGAAGGGGGATTTTGAAATATATTTCAAACCTTAGGGGTACTTTTTGTAAGTTTTAAAGTTAGCTGGGTTTTTTTGTAATTAGGTCAAACTTCAGGGGTACTTTTTGTAATTATCCCTTTTTATAATAAACGAACAATCATGGCCGTTCCTATGTTTTGAAGGGCCTAGTGCGAAAAATAAAAAGGGCCCTTTACAAAGGAAGAACCAGAAAAAATATTGAGGTGAGCCGATATACAAAAATGTGGTGGTCGGATAAAAAAACCTTAAAAAAAATCATATAGATTATAACTAAAATATTTTTTAAATATTTTTTTCTTAGTATAATTTCTTTTAAAACTAAATGGAGTGGGGGACGGGTCCAGGTTGGCCCTACTCTCTCTTCGCCATTGGCCCTCTGTAATTTATATAAAAAAATAAAAACAACTAATTAATTAATATTGCAAAAAACTTTATTGATAAAAATATAAAATAATGAAGCATTATAGTTCAATTTCAATGTTTCTAATTTTATTAAAATATTACCACAAAAAGTTATTTCAATAATCAATATATTTAAAGAGAAAATTACCAATACAATAGCTTAAAAAAAGCATTAGTTGAGAGGAAAGTTTGAGAAACCATGACCTCATTGTGAAGGAACACCAATGGACTAAAAAATTGTTCTGTACAATTTAGCTTTTTTCTCATAAATCGTACTAGTTTTTGACCCGTGCGATGCACGGGATGTTGTCTGTTGGATTATAGAAAATGAATGTTTATAACATGTACAATCTACATGTAATATAAAATATTATAATACATATATGAAAAAATCGGTTACATCACTATAAATGAAAATTATTAATTTGGAATACTTTTTTGTACACAACATTATTTGTTTGTTTGTCATCCGATGTATCATTGCCACAAACTAATATTTTTAACTCTTTGGGAATGGTTACTCGCGAAACAACAACATATAGTTGGTCGTGACTGAAAACCAGATTCTTTAGGTAAAGACCGACATGAGAGAGATTGTCATTGGCTTTTGTTTATTGTCATGACATACGAAACGAACATAGGAAACTGTCTTCGCTAGAACTTGAAGGGAATTATGAGATCAGACGGGGTTAGTGTCATTCTCAGAATCAAAACTTTATGACCAGCATTGGCTCCCGCAAGAATTTTAGATTCAAGTACATGTGCGCTAAGCCTCGTAATCACCAACCTTGTACCGTTACACCGTGAGTTGATACGTTCGTCATTAAGATCAAAACAGAGGTGTATAAAATAATTTTTGCTTTATACCCCCATGTTCTACGTCAGTTCGTTCTCTTTTGATATGTAATATGAACTTGATGTAAGAGCCATTGCTATGGTTCCAAACTCTCCTGTATAACCTGGGCACGCCCAGTGTAATTGTGCTTTTGATCAATATAATTCACATTTACCGATTAAAAAAAAGTCTCAAATGAGTATGACCCTTGGATGAGTTCAAGGATGTCATATATTGATTTATAGACTTAACAACATCGAGGGTCGGTACCAAGATAACTCTATCCTTCGAGTGTGTCGGATCATCGGTAGCATCTTTAAATGAAAATACGGTAAAATAGTAAAAAAAGTATATTTCTTGTTAAACAATGTATATGTGCAAGTAAAAATAGTAATACTATTTAAGCTACTTTTTATGTAATTAAAAAATATATTCAACTCAAAAATATAAATAGATTAATACAATCACAAATGAATTTTCATTTAAAACATTAATATATAACTTAGAAAATACAATTTCATTAATATAGTTCTTAAATTTTATTAATTCAATAGCAGATTAAATGAAATTATTTTCATCATATATTTCTTACTAAACATATTTTGTTTTTTCGAAAATATTAAAAAAACTAAATATTATAATTTATAAATTCATGATTGCAACTACAATGAACAAACTTTTTGAAAAATAGTTATCTATTTTAAAATTTAATATCTAAAAATATATAATTATCAACATAATAACACAATTTAAACTTTGTAATGCACAAACATCTACTGTAAATTTATAATATTATTCAAATAAAAAAAAATCAAAAAAGAATATGAATAAGATTTTTCATATATTTCAAAGAATGTTGATACATTTAATATCATAAATTTTTGTTATACAGAATTTGATTTGTTTAAATTTGGAAAATTATTTAAATATAATAACACTTAAATATACAATTACGTTGCAATGAAAAGGCAAAAGCCCAAAGGTTTTGGTATTATCAGGCCCAATATTTAATACTACCCCGAACCCATTAATACAAAGCCATGTTTGTTGATCTAAGCCCATCTTTAAAAATTATTTTTTAAAAAAAGAAAAACAATTTAAACTCTATGTTATATAACACAAAGGCCAAATGAGACGTGTAATGTTGTTGCACATGATATTGACACGTCTATCACATAAGTGGTCCAGATTATTTTGATAAAAAAAACCTATCTACAAAATAAGGTTTCCTGCGCCAAATATACCAACAAAATACTCTAAATACTTGAGGATTATTATTTGATAAAAAGTTAAATATCAAATATTCTTAACCAAAAACAAATAACTCTCCCTATCCAGAAGTAAATTCCTAAAAAAAAATTATTCCCTAACCAAAAGCTTTTCGACCTATAATGTGATTAACTAAATCAATAAATTTATATAAATAAATTCAGAGATAAAAAATAATGAAGCAAATTAAAAAATGTTGGATAAAATTTTTAAATTGTATGGTTTCTTGTTTTTGGAAAATGGCCGAAGATTGTGTAAAGGCTTAGTCGAGGCTGTATTAGATAGATACGATCTCCGCAAGACGAAAACGCCCGTATACTAGTGCTTACGGTTCCGACGCGCTAAGATACAACGACTTTTACAGATTCGGTTAGCGGACAACAAAATCGAACAACAACGAACAACAAGTTGTTCTTGACTTTCAAGCTTTTGAACGAAAAGGAAAATCAATATGCTCGTATGATGTAAATGACAAAGTTATTATCCGAGTATTTCGTATGTCAAATCATCTGCAGGGGGCTTCAATATTATAGGCAATGAAGTGCCCGTACGGAAAATCGCGTCCTGTAGGCTCGAAAAGGCACATTTGCACCGAACAGACGCACTTTTGCACAGGGGAGCACGACCCGGGCGCACGGGCGTGCGCGGGTGCTCCAACTCTCGCATGGCGCACGACCAGGCCGCACGGTCGTGCGCCCGCCCGTCTTGTAGTCGAACCTTTCTCCCCGATTTGAACTTATTTAATTAATTACGAAAATTAATTAAATCTATTTAATTAATTACAAAAATTAATTAAACATTTAATTTTAAAGGTTTTTGGTCCAAAAGAATAAGGGCCTTGAAGCCCAAGCCCTCGGCCACGACCCGGACCCGGACCGGGGGCCGAGCCGAGCCGGCCGGCGGGGGCGGCAAGGCAGCGTGTGCTGAACCAAACCCACAAGCATGTAGGTCCTCTCCTTTAAGAACTTGGGTGCCCCCAAGGCCCAAACACATTTGTCCAACTTGGGATAAATAAAGTGTGCAAACTTTTCATCCTTTTCCTATGTGGGATGGAGCACCTCTCCCCCCCACACATTTTTCCATTTTCCATACCATTTATTTGTGTTAAGTGGCTAACTTCTAGCATTAATTTCTCATTCACCCTAATCGGTTTTGAGAAATTCCAAATGCTATTCTCATCTACTCTCTTAGTAGAATTTTTACAAATAATTTAATTCCATTTTTCACAAATGGAAACCACTTAATTAATTGGTCAAAATCGGGTCAACACCCATTTCTCAAAGACCAATTCCAACAATCCCCACATGAATGAAATTAATGCATGCGTGTATGCAGATTAAGCTGAAAGTCTCGGCGAATCGTTATTGCATCGTGGATAGGTAGCTTGTGGCTTTGAACCTTCATTAGTAAAGTACTATCGGATTTACTAGGTGCTTAGTGACGCGATGTCTTGAACTACTCAAATGTTTGTGTAAACCAAGACAACAGTACTTACACAATAACAACTCTAACACTTGTTGTTCTCACGTTGTGTCCATTTCGGCCCTGGACCATATCTTAGATTCATAAGTGTTTCTTTTTGAAGCGGCCATTACTTCTCACTTATATAGGTGATCTCCTATTGAAGAGTATCCTGCCATACTCCACCTTTCGGTATAGGAATCATTAAAAGTCTTAAACTTAACCTCACCACATTCAGCAGATTTAAATACACTTGGATGTATCGAGAATGAGCTAACACATTTTCCAAGTGTTCAAATTTGAACATTCATAACTTAGTTGTCCCATTGAACCAAGGTCTTGGGATCTCCAATTCACAAGGTTGGGTTACCGCTATGAACATTCTTTAAGTTGTGGATTTTAAACACATTCCCCTTAACAATTTATACAGTTGATCTCGATTAATGCCTTTCGTAAGCGGATCCGCAAGGTTTTCCTTTGACTTTACGTAGTCAACCGAAATAACCCCATTCGAAATCAACTGTCTAATGGTATTGTGTCTCCAACGTATATGTCTAGACTTACCATTATACATACTTTTTGTGCCCTTCCAATTGCCGATTGACTATCACATTATATCAAAACAAAGAAAGTACGTGCTTATTCCAACAAGGAATATCCTCTAAGAAGTTTCTAAGCCATTCTCGCTTCTTCTCTAGCTTTATCCAAAGCAATGAACTCGGATTCCATAGTGGATCGAGCTATGCACGTCTGCTAGAAGACTTCCACGACACCGCTCCTCCACTTATTGTGAAAACAAATCCACTTGTGAACTTGGAGTCTTTTGTGTCGATATCCACTGGCATCACAAAGATCCTTCTAATACTGCTTTGGATATCTTGTATAAAGTATTCCATAGTTCATGGTAAACTTTAAATATCTAAGTACCCTTGTCACGGCTTTCCAGTTGATCCGTACTTGGTTACTTGTGAACCTACTTAGTTTACTCACCAATATGCAATGTCCGGACGTGTACGATTCGTTAAGTACATCGATCGCCAATTACCCTCATATTCGGTCCAGAGAGACTGTTCGCCTATTCTTGGCCAAGTGTAGACATAGATCTACAGTGTCTAGTTTCTGAGCGTCAAAAAGCATTAAACCTTCGAGTATGCTCTCGACATAATGGGATGTGACAAGACAATTCCATCCGAAGTTCTAGAGATTTTAATCCCTAATATAACATCGATAATCCCATATCTTTCATGTCAAAGTTCTTCTTTAACATGTTCTTAGTCTTCATGATTAAATCATGACTACTTCCCATAATCAACATATCATCTACATAAAGGCATACTATGACGTAATCATTTGTAGTACCTTTAATGTAGACGCACTTGTCACATTCATTGATCTTGAAACCGTTTGACTTCATAGTCGAGTCAAACTTTTCGTACATCGCTTTGTAGGTGCTTGTTTTAGTCCATAAAGTGACTTAACAAGTTTACACACCTTTCGCTCTTGACCGGTGCAACGTGACCCCCTCGGGTTGTTTCATATAGATCTCCTCTTCAAGCTCCCCATTCAAGAAGCGGTCTTAACGTCCATTTGATGTATCTCAAGGTTATACAAAGTCGCAATAGCAATGAGAACACGAATGGACGTAATCCTCGTGACAGAGAATATGTATCGAAGAAGTCATATCCTTCTTTTGTCTAAACCCTTTAGCTACCAATCGGGCTTTATACTTGTCAATAGATCCATCTGCTTTATACTTCCTTTTAAGGATCCACTTGCATCCCAAAGGCTTGCAACCCGGTGGGAGATCAACCAACTCCCAAGTGTGATTTTGCATGATGGAATCTATCTCATTATTGATAGCTTCTTTCCAGAGAGGAGCTTCTGGACTAGACAATGCTTCTTGAATAGTTCGGGGTTCGTTTTCTAACATATAAGTTAGAAAATCAGGACCAAAAGACTTAGCTACTTTTGTCCTTTTACTGCGTCTTGGTTCCTCTTCATCATCACTTTGAGGTAACCTTGCAGTTTCATAAGTCCGTTTACTCTAACTTTCTTCTTTCCGTTCTTTGTTCGGAAAGATATTCTCGAAGAATACAACATTCCTTGATTCAATGATCATACCTTCATTTATATCAGGAATAGCCGACTTGTGCACTAAAAAGCGATATGCACTACTATTGTTAGCATATCCAATGAAAGCACAATCGATCGTCTTCGGACCGATTCTTACTTGTTTTGGCTTAGGTACTTCGACTTTAGCCAAACACCCCCACACTTTAAGGTATTTGTATGACGGTTTACGTCCATTCCATAACTCATATGGAGTTTCATTTTTACCTTTGTGTGGGATCTTATTAAGAATGTAGTTCGCAGAAAGTATGGCTTCCCCCCACAAGTTTTGGGGTAAGCCAGAACTTAACAACATCGCATTCATCATCTCCTTAAGAGTACGATTCTTGCGTTCTGCAACACCATTTGATTGAGGTGAGTAAGGTGCAGTCGTTTGATGAATTATACCCGCTTCCGAGCAAAATTCTTCAAACGGAGCAACATACTCTCCGCCTCTATCACTTCGAATCATCTTAATTTTCAAATTAAGCTGATTTTCAACTTCATTCTTATAAGTTTTAAAAGCTACTAAAGCTTCATCTTTGCTTTTCAAAAGATATACATAACAATATCTTGTGCAATCGTCTTCATAAACGTTATGAAGTACTTTTTCCCCCTCGAGTTTGCACAAGTTTTAAGTCACACACATCTGTATGAATTAACTCGAGTGGTTTGGTACTTCTCGTTACCGAATGAAACGGTGCCTTGGCCAATTTTGCTTCAACACAAATTTCGCATTTGTCTTGTGAATCGGTTTTAAACGTAGGTATTAATTCCATATTCACTAACCTTTTAATTGTGTTGAAGTTTACGTGTCCTAATCTATCATGCCATAAATTAGAACAATCCAACAAGTAAACAAGTAACGTTTTTATTCTTCGCCTCTTGGCGAAAAGCGGTACATTACAGGACATTTTAAATGTGCCCTTATCAAGGTAACCTTTACATAAAAACTGACCATTCTTGGTCATTTCAAACTTGTCGGACTCAAACACTAGCCTAAATCGCCTTGCTAAGCAACGGACCGGAAACCAAGTTCTTGCGGATGTCCGGGACATGCAAAGATATCTACAAGCGTAAGCTCCTTCCCTAAGTCATCTTGAGCACCACCTTTCCAAGCCCAACGATGTTGGAAGTCGAGGAGTTCCCCATGAACAACTTTCTTCCATTGATCGAGTGTAGGAGGAGAACATCTCCTTATCGGCACAAATGTGACGAGTAGCCCCTTGTATCTATCCACCACTCCTTGGGTTATCCACCATATTGGCTTCAAACACAATGGCGGAGAGATCGAGCTCCAAAGTCTATTTGAACCGACTTGTCCTCCATCACATTGGCTTGTTGGTTGCCACCTTGATTGCCCTTCTTTGGGTGTCGGCAATCCTTCGCCATGTGGTTCGGTTTGCCACAATTGTAGCAATTCCCTTGAACTTTTTGGCCTTGCCTTTCTCCTTCCCGAGTGCTTACGTTTCTTACTAGTGCTTGACTCGGCAAGATTGACCTTAGCCTCCATTCCGTTTTATCGTTTTAACATCTCGATTTCGGTTGTCTTCTTCGATGCGGCCGAAACAATCGATCCTCAAGCCCCATCTCTTTGCGCTTGTGCTTGAGGTAGTTTTTGAAGTCCTTCCACAATGGCGGCAATTTTTCGATAATTGCGGCCACTTGAAAGGATTCATTCAAAAGCATCCCTTCGACACTAAGTCGTGAAGGATGATTTGAATCTCTGAACTTGGCTGATCACCATCTTGGTGTCAACCATCTTGTACTCCGAGAATTTGCCGACAACAAATTTCTTTGTGCCGCATCTTCCGTCTTGTATTTCTTCTCCAAGGATCGCCACAATTCCTTGGGCGTCTTGAACGTGCTATAGACATTGTAGAGAGTGTCGCTCTAGCCCGTTCAAGACATAGTTGCGACATAGAAAAATCGCTGTTATGCCAAGCATCCACAAACGATTCTCCGGTTGTTGTCAACTTCGTCTTCTTCAACGACGAGGGGGGTCGCCCTTTAGAAACGAGCCAACCCCAAAGTAGTGAGGTAGAAAAAGATCTTCATTTGCCAAACGTTTGAAGTCGGCACTGAAAACTTGGGCGACTTTCGCCGTGAGCGGGAGCAAGCGACCATGGGTGTGAACGAGATCGAATCGATGCCATCGTCTTCAACGAAACGTAGGAGAATTTTCGCCTTGCGATTGTTGGGTAAAATTTTCTGTGTATGGTTTTTACCATTTTTGGAAAATGGGCCGGAAGATTGTGTAAAGGCTTAGTCGAGGCTGTATTAGATACGATCTCCGCAAGACGAAAAAACGCCCGTATACTAGTGCTTACGGTTCGGCGCTCGCCTCTAAGATACAATGACTTTACGATTCGGTTAGCGGCCAACAAAAACCGAACAACAACGAACAACAAGTTGTTCTTGACTTTCAAGCTTTTGAACGAAAAGGAAAATCAATATGCTCGTATGATGCAAATGACAGGTTATTATCTGAGTATTTCGTATGTCAAATCATCTGCAGGGGCTTCAATATTATAGGCAATGAAGTGCCCATACGAAAAATCTCGTCAGCCAGGCTCGAAAAGGCACATTTGCAGACTTTGAGCAGACGCACTGCGCGCAGGGAGCACGACCGGGCGCACGGGCGTGCGCTGCCCATGCGCGGTGCTCCAACTCTACGCATGGCGCTCGACCAGACGCACGGGTCGTACGCCTGCCCGTGCGCGAGTCGAACCTTCTCCCAGTTTGAACTTATTTAATTAATTACGAAAATTAATTAAATCTATTTAATTAATTACAAAAAATTAATTAAACATTTAATTTTAAAAGGTTTTTGGTTCAAAAAGAATAAGGGCCTTGAAGCCCAAGCCCTCGGCCACGACCCGACGACGGACCGGGCAGCCGAGCCGACAATGCCGCGGGCGGGCGGCGGCGGCGCGCGTGTGTGCTTTGAACCAAACCCACAAGCATGTAGGTCCTCTCCCCTTTAAAAACTTGGGTGCCCCCAAGGGCCCAAACCCATTTGTCCAACTTGGGATAAATAAAGTGTGCAAACTTTTCATCCTTTTCCTATGTGGGATGGAGCATCTCCCCCCCACATTTTTCCATTTTCCATACCATTTATTTGTGTTAAGTGGCTAACTTCTAGCATTAATTTCTCATTCACCCGGAATCGGTTTTGAGAAATTCCAAATGCTATTCTCATCTACTCTCTTAGTAGAATTTTTACAAATAATTTAATTCCATTTTTCACAAATGGAAACCACTTAATTAATTGGTCAAAATCTGGTCAACACCCAATTTCTCAAAGACCAATTCCAACAAAAAAATATTACCTCATTAGCATACAATGATCAATCAACTGAAATGGTGATTCACCTTATATCAAATCATCAGGAATAGTGCGTGTGGACGGGTATGATACATGACTTATGGAACGAACTGGATTATTGCTTTTCACAATGTTGAATATAACATTTGTTACATTGTTAGTAAATGCAATAAATTTATATAAAATTCAATTTAATTTATATATATATATATATATTAAAATTGTTAAACCTTATCTTGAAATCATAAATCTCCTTAATGTCACCATTCACAATCATCTTAGTGACATAAAAAGCATTCGAAACTTTAATCTCATCTAAAATAAAAACACAAAATCAATAAATATGCATCTATAAAAAATAATGTTAAATTCAAAAAATTAAAACTATCAATGTGCTTTGTATTTAAATAAATATTATATCTTACCTCGAAATACTTTTGCTCTGCACAGTTGAAGAATTATAACCAAATGTTCCAAACTATGCTCTTCGAGATATGATAGAACCGCATCAACAATTTTCTCCCATAATATACAACATAAGCGATTATTCCTTAAAAATTGTACAAATTCATTCATTATTTTAAAAGAAATGATTTGAAACTTTTGAAATTGAACAAAAGCCTAGGAAGTTAGTTGTCATTCCACTGAAAAACATGTGTCATGCCATGGAACTGAATCTTGCATTTCGTAGTGGTTGTTTTGTATTTGTCTGTATAATACGGGAACACCAAAGTCTTTTATGGCATGAACACATCCTTCATTCAACTGGTTTTTGAATTGTGCAACATTAATCTTTCTTATGGTGCCACGAATCCTGTCACCCTACGACAAAATAAAAAAAATCAAATACAATTAAAGAAGGCGATGGTATAAAATATTCAAATAAAAGATTTGAATTTAGCATAAAGCTTCCATACCTCAATATAATGAAATACACACTCCAAACTCTGTGTTTGGCTTCTGTCATTATAGGCTTGCTTACCATACAGACGAACCAATCATAATTGGCGAAAACTTGTATGAGACGGTCTCACGGGTATTATCCATGAGACGAATCTTATATGTAAATGAATTTTAACCCAAATCCAAACCCATAAAAAAGTCCCATATTGTTTGTGTTATGTAGGATCCGTCTCATATAAGACTATCTCATCATAATTCCATAGTCAACTGAGATTTATTCATGTTGATGTCCTTGATCAATGTCATAAGTTGTGCCATTTGCTTTGTATGCGTGTGGAAATTTTGACAAAATATTTCTTTGCAGAGAAAATACGCGTGACAGAAGTTAAATGCGGTAAAAAAAATGTTAATGAAAACTCGTATCTATAGGCAGATGGGTGTGTATATTTAAGGTAAAAAAATCATCGTTAGTATTTGTAAAAAAATGTAAAATTATTATAGCAATCAAAGGCAGATCGTTTCTGTTTGATATAAAATCCCCTTTATTTTCCGATGATCCTCAATCAATTTAATATTTTCTTTATTGTTAATAATTGTATCTTGTAGATTTTGTTAATAATTGTATCGTGTATATTTAGCTTATTTGTAATATCGATTAGAATTTTTTGTACTGTCAGAATGTTTGTCAATAACATCTATCTATGTTTAACTATTCTTACCATTAATTTAATTTAACAGAGATTGTGTCGTCTTACCATTAATTGAAATTAACAAACTTCCTTGGCAAACAATTCTTCATTAGTATTTACGTGAATTTGCAATATTGAATTTATATATAGAAAATTTGTGTAAATGTATATTTTGAAACAGAATTTTTTAATATTTTTAACCGAGATTGTATCGGCTTACCATTAATTATTAATTGAAATTAACAAACTTGGTTGACAAGTATTTTTAAATTCTGTTTATGTGGGTTTGGAATATCTTGCCGTTTATATATAGACAATTTTCAATAACATTTGTAATGAAATATAAGGAAAGGTTTAACTAATATTGTATAGCCTTACCATTAAATATCACACATTTTTTTTGAGAACTTTAACCGAGATTTTATTGCCTTAATAATTATTTTTACCTTTAATTAACCATTAATTAATTTGTATATAATAAAATTTATTTCGTTAAATACTATTTATAGTGTGAAAAACGAGCGGGAAAAAATTCCGGCTTACTATTTCCAGAAGCGTCTCTTATTATATATATATATATATAGATTTTTCTTGTTATACGCGGAAAAAATAGAACTTCTGCTGGGAGATAATTCGAACTCGCGACCTCCTGTAAGTAGGCGATGCGCGGAAGCCACTGGGACAAGCCTACTAGTAGTTGCATAATGCAGTATTATTTTTAATATACAAAGATATTAAACAATTAAAAAAAATAAAACTGGGGGCGAGGCCCTCGCAGGCCCCCGCCGGAGGGGGCCCCTGTGCGAGCGGCGCCGCCTTAACCACCCAAGGGACGGCCCTGCGAACAATCTATATCTATATATATAATAACCAAATCATTTACAAATAGTAGTGAAAAATTTTTCCCGCCTAAAACACCATTCTAGAATTAGTAAAATATAATTATAACAAGTAATATTAATTTTGGTAATTAGTAAATTAATTATGAAAAATCAATATGTATATATATAATAACAAAGCATATATAAAAATAAGCTTTCCAAATCTGTGTGTATACTGCATTAATTATTATATTTGTCTTTTTGTTTTTCTTTTGTAGAATTTAACAATTTTTTTTTTACATTTTTGATCACTTTTTGACGTATAATATATCAAATTAATTGTCTTTTTACGATCATCAATTTGACACCCATATTGCATATATAAAATAAAAATAAGCATAAAAATACATAAGATATATTTACTAAAAATCTTATTTTGTAATGGGCTATAATAATTATAGAATTTGGTCATTGGACATCAATTTGTAAATCCATGTATTTTTATATTTGTTATATATGTACAATTGTTATTTTTTCATAATTATATAGAATTGTATTTAAGTCTATTAAATTCAATTAAAAGATACTTATTTTAATTGAAGAAAATACATCATAATATGTATCGAAATATTATATATATTACATATATACATACATACATAGCATTATATATATATATATATATATTTATGTATAATAAATTGAATTTGTATTTCAAATCAAAATATATTCATAATAGTGTTATATATATAGAAAATTATTTTTAATATTTATTAACGTACTTTTCATGATAATATAAATTATTTTTATATGTATCAACATATTTTGATATTCAACTTTCAAAGTTGTATATTTGGACTATTATATATGAATTTGTTATTTGATCTTTTTTTTAATATGTGTGTATATATATAGGGATTGGTTCAAATGTGACCAACCCTTTAGGTTAGCCCATAGGAACACTTTTGGACCCTTGATTTAAAATTTTAGATGGTGTAGATCATTCTAGTTATTTTAGGCTAATAAGGGTATAATTGTACTTTTCTACATCATCAGGTTTTTAATTAGGCGATTTTATATCTTTAATAGCTATTTTTAAGGTAAATACAATCCTACCCTTTCAGTTGGCCGATTTTTAGGGAGGAAAAACCCACCAACTTCAGTCGTGTTTGTTCAGTTATGTTCATATCAAAACTGATACGTCTTCCGCTATTTTTTGCACCATCATTCTCTCTGTGAAGCCCCCAATTTTTCCGAGCGTGTAATTGATCCTTTTATCGTCTATGTACAATTTTGACTATTTTACCGCATCACTTTGATGTGTAAATATTAATATAAATATATTTTGTATTTAATTTTATTTTTATTTATTACTTGTGATCATAATCATTTAATAATTCTATTTCACATTAATGATCACTTGATTGATCATTATTACTATTTGTGTATTTATTAGTCACCTTAGAATTTTAAGAGGCTATTTATTTTAGAGACTTATACCTCATAGAATTAAGAATTTGATTTAGAATAAGTGATCATGAGACTATTTATTTTAACACCCCGTTTCCATTTTTGAGAAATAGGGCCGACCTTAAGTGGTTTTGATGGTGAGCCAAAAATTCCAAATTTGAAGCTTCTACTAGTTCCATTTCATCTACTACACAAGGTAAAGTATAGTATTTCCAATTTTCTCACATTCTTCTTTTTCTCCTTAATTTTTCACTCATTTTTCTAACTCTTAATTTTTGGTATTTCTTGACTTAGGGGCTGACCTAAATTACTTCAGAATCAAGTTGTGAAAATTATCTTTTTCTTTCACAACTATCCAATTTTAAGGTGGGTGGAAAAATCTTTCCAACTTCTAGATATTTTTCTCAAATGCATGTAGTATTTTGTTATTGAGCACTTGAGAGAGATATATATATTATGTATTGCATGTTAAATTCTTGTATCAAGTTGTGAAAATTTCTCAAGTGTTGCTCAAAAATGCTATGTATTGAAATTCCTTAAGGGACTGGAAATAACATATTTTAAGTGTATTCCAAAAATCCAAGTGTTTAGAGCTTGGAAAGTAATTTTACAAAAATTGAGGGACCAAATTATAAAAGATCAAACTTGAGGACCCAAATGAAATTTCCAAGACTTATACAGTCCATGTACCTGGTAATACTAATTTAACTATAACTTAATGATATTTTGGACCCAAGGTTCAAATTTCATAACAATTGGACCCCTAAAATCCTTAAAGGCAATTATTTTAAAATGGGACAAAAATGAGATTTTCAAAAGTTAAGGGGCCTATACTTATTTATTTTTAAAGCTGTTTTTGTCCCAATATTCCACTGACCTTAGTGACATTTTCCAACTAGAATCATATTAAATGCCCTTCCGGTTTGTGAGTTCCAATTATTTTAAACTTAGGGCCTCAAATGATAATTTTAACAAATTTGGGGCCAATGTGAGAATTTTATAAAACATAGACCTCAAAACTTTAAAAACCTGAATCTCTGAACAATTTAGAGAATTTAGGAACTGACCTCATAATTTTTCAAGGTCGGGACATTTATTTATTCAATTTTTAACCCCAAAAGTATTGGTTTTTACAAAACGGGGCTAATTGTATATTTTTTTTTAACAAGGACCTAACTCAAATTATTTTTCTTTTAATGAAACAGCTCTGGACCCTCTGAATTTAATAATTAATTAAAATATTTTATTTTCTCAAAAATCCCTTGACTTATCGGATCGTCTTGACCGATTAATTGCCTGAGTCAACTTGGTGTGCCGGGCTCACAGTCGGAATGGACACATCGGGGATAGAACCGGGCAGCTCGGCTGCTATTCCACTCTCTGACCCCATCGTCCTAATCCCGCAACTGAGGGACGGAGTTTGTCCAAGGGAAGCGGGTCAAAGTACTTGAGGTATAATCATGATTATAATAATCCGGGCCTAGCTAGCTCTACTGTGGATTTGTCTTTGCCTATGGAGCGATAAGGTGACAGGTCTTGGACCATCTTGCTTGGGGAGTTACAAGGAAGAACGAAAGAATCGATGTCTGATCCACACGATTCTGGAGTTAATCGGACCCGTTTGGTTGACCCTACAAATCCGTACGAACCGCTACTTGTACTGCATTGGTTCGCGCTACAAATCCGTACGCAACCACTACTTATCTTGCATAGGATTGGCGTTACATTCCGTACGCAATCCTACCTGTCTTGCCTGAATCACATAGTGCCTGTGTGACCACGAATCAAGTTTCTTAAATCGTATAAGTATATTACTTAAATATATTTATCACGACGCTTGTGGATCATATGTGAAATCATGCATCATATCTCACGCATTTTCATACAAGCTGTTTTTCTCGCATTAACTATATATATCGCCACACTTGCACACGATCACCCCATCCACTGAGATTTATGTCTCATCCCCTCCTGTTTTCTAACCTTTAGAGGAGGACTATGTTGAAGATGTTGAACCGGCCACAGACTGATTACCCTCGCCCTTTCTTGAACTTGCATCCTTTTTCTGATGATTGTACTTATTTCATGTACTTCTGCTGATGTTGGACTCCCATTTATCCTGCTACTCTTTTCTCTCTTTGACTGTAATTTAAGGGCGTAGGACCCTTTGACATTTAAGATTGGGATATTGTGTACTTTACATTTTAGTTTTGGCCTGTAAACGTATTCAGGTAATTATGTCGGATGTATTTGGATGTTGTTGGACTTAAGATGTAATTCTTACTTATGTTATTTTTATTTCCGCTGCTTTAGACTATGTTTCATTTGGGATTGTTGTATCATTCGTCTAGATTGTTGGGCTTATTTATGTTTAAGTGGTTAATTGTCGTCGCGTCCTGTCTGGGGCGTGACAGTTTTAGTGGTATCAGAGCTCGGCTAGTAAGATGGAAACTTACACCGAGCTGACCCAGGATAGGACCCTCGGTCTGTGTTGGGTAGTACCGCGACTTGACTAATTAAGTGTGAAATCGATTTCAAATTGGTGTAGAACCGTATTTTTGATGTTTAGACTAAGTTAGAACGTATATTTGGAAATTCCATAGTCATACTTGTCTTGACTTAGTTGACTCTTGACTGACTTTCCTTATTCTTCCTTATATATTCATCTAATCCATCTTAGTTGTGTTTGACCAGGATGGATCCAGCGCCCCCGACCCGGTGGGATGTAGTTGAGGCCCGTGTTGAGCTATAAGGCGTTAAAGCTATATTGGCACCAGGCATTTCTTCGGGCCAACTCCGAGCTAACTGGGGAACATCACCGCACTCGCGAACTAGGACACCTCCTGGCGAAGAGCCAAGAAGAGAAGAATAACCTTACTCTCTTTGCTAAGAATCGCGAAAACACCATCCACGCTCGCGAATATCAAATTCAGTTGATCCAGGAATGCTTGGACAGTACTCGCAAGAAGATGGAACGCGCCAGTGAAGGCCGCACCAAGTGGGAGATGGACGCGTACATGTCAAGGGACACCATCGAACGCCTCGAGGAGACTATCATCAAACAGATGATGGTGATCGAGGACCTCACTCAGGCCTTGTCTCAGCGGGTTACCACTTTGGAGACTGCTTTGGCAGCCAATGCACTAGCAATGCCACCACTCGAGGTGGAACCAGAGGCCGACCCTGATGCGAACAACGAAGAGGATTCCGAGTAGGATCCCGCGGAAGGAGGGGAGCCCGAGGCATTTGAGGCCGCCCCTCTTGGTGATGCTCAAGCACTCGACGCATGGCTTGAGTTCGTCGATTGGCCGGACGTCGAGGCATTTCCCGAGCCTAATCAGGTCCAGGTCATTGACGTGGATGACAGTGAGGACAACGGCGCAGTCACTGAGTAGATAGATTTTATTTCCTAGATTGTACTTGATGATTGTACTGGATGTTTATTCGTATTCCATTGTATTTCCCGATTTCTTGTACTGTTGTTGTATGAACTTCATTTGGTGTACTCCAAATTTTACTTTAATGGATATACCTTTTCTCTTACTGTTGAATCTACGTCTTGGTTATCATCACCACCATGAAAGCAAGAAAGGCAATCGCTAGAGGGGCATAAGGGTACTTGGCGTTTGATAGAGACACAAATTCACCAAGTACCCATAGTATCGGAATACACAGATGTATTTCCACAAGAACTCACCACTGTCCCTCTAGATAGGGAAGACGAGTTCACCATCGAGGTATTACCAGGAGCCGCCCCGATTGCCAGAACTCCGTATAGAATGGCTCCTCTTGAGTTGCAAGAGTTGAAGGCTCAATTACATAAGATGATGGATGTGGGATTTATCCGACCAAGTACGTCTCCATGGGGAGCACCGATACTGTTTGTCAAGAAGAAGGATGACACATTAAGACTGTGTATAGATTATCGCAGTCTTAATAGCATGACCATCAAGAACAAATATCCCCTCCCGAGGATAGACGAACTATTTGATCAACTTCATGGTACGACGGTGTACTCGAAGTTTGATTTACAACAAGGATATTACCAACTGAAGATCCGAGAAGAAGACGTTTCCAAAACTGCATTTCAAACTAGATATGGACACTACGAGTTCGTAGTAATGCCTTTCGGCCTAACGAACGCACTAGCAACATTTATGGATCTAGATGCATCGAGTCTTTCAACTCTATTTGGATCAGTTCATAGTGATATTCATTGATGACATACTCGTATACTCTAAGTCTAGAGAAGAGCATGAACGTCATCTGAAAATTATTTTGGAGACACTACGAGAGCATAAGCTGTATGCCAAATTCAGCAAGTGTGAATTTTGGCTTAGTGAAGTCGCATTCTTGGGACACATAGTATCCGGCAATGGGATCGCAGTAGATCCTTCAAAGGTACAGACAGTGGTTGAATGGAAACAACCCGAGTCTGTAATGGAGATAAGGAGTTTCTTAGCACTAGCTGGATATTATCGAAGATTTATCTAGGATTTCTCCAAGATAGCCGGACTACTCACTCGACTAACCCAGAAGCAAGTCAAGTTTGAGTGGAATGACAAGAGCGAGGCTAGTTTCCAAGAGCTGAAGAAATGACTTACTACAGCTCCAGTCTTAGCCCTTCCAAGGGGAACAGAAATCTTTGTCGTCTACAGTGATGCATCAAAAAAAGGACTAGGAGCAGTACTCATGCAGGAAGGAAAGGTCATCGCTTATGCATCACGAAAGCTCAAACCGTATGAGGCTAATTACCCAACGAATGACTTGGAATTAGCAGCGATAGTATTTGCGTTAAAGAAATGGAGGCACTACCTCTACGGAGCAACATTCACGGTTTTCACAGATCACAAGAGCTTGAAGTATCTATTATCTCAGAAAGACCTCAATCTGAGGCAACGAAGATGGATGAAGTTAATTGAGGACTATCACTTTGATATTCAATACCATCCCGGGAAAGCTAACGTAGTAGCTGACGTCTTGAGTAGAAAGGCGAGCTTAGCCAGACTTATGATTCGAGAGTGGGAATCATTAGAAGAGCTGAGCAATTGGAATCCGACGAGAACCAATACTCAGATTTCATGTGCTAACATTTTGGTTAAACCCGATCTGCTGAACGAGATCAAGGAAGCACAGGGGACAGATGTGCATCTTCAAAAACTGAAAGAGAAGATACTTAAAGGAGAGAGATCAGAATTCTCGGTGCATGATGATGGGATTATCAGATTCTTGAATCGAGTTTGTGTACCAAGTGACGAGCAGATTAGGAATAGAATCCTAACAGAGGCACACCGTTCGAAATACACTATACATCCTGGAGGAAACAAGATGTATAAGGACTTAAAACGGAATTATTGGTGGGTAAATATTGTTGGGAAATTATTTTGTAGATTTTGATGAATGCAATGTAAAACTTAGATTAGAATGTTGGCACCCTATTTTCCTTGTAATTCTTATTGTAATAGTTAGGGCTGTATGAGCTGAGTCAAGTCAGCTATGCCTGGAAATATAAGAAGTCAATTGAAGGAGTGAAGTGAAGACTCCACTGTATATGGCCAAGAAAGAGGACCAAGGACTCGACTGAAGATGTAACAGCTGAGGGACATCTATGTGAAGAGTCAGTTAAGTCAACTCAAAGAAGCCATGTCACAAGTGAAGTGACAGATGAGTCTTTCAATGATTGAAGCAGACTCAAGTCACCTGGGGAAAAGGCAGCTTCAAAGAGGAGTTAACTGAAAAGAATCCGTTGCCAGAAGTCAAGAACTTTACTTAAATAAGTAATACTTCCATGCTGCCATGTCTTAAAGTGCTCATTCCCAGAAGCGTGCAAAAGGAATAAACCAATGGGAAGCACTGCACCTCGTGTCAGAACCTGAAAAGCTAGACATTCATTCAATACGAGGAAAGGTCTACATCTCAAGACTGAAGACCAAGAAAGAGAAGCCAACAAACACAAGTGACTTTTGAAAATCAGCTATCTCTTCAACGGCGATTTTTGAAAGTTCACTATAAAAGGCTGAGGAATTTCATTGAGAAAAGGTTACCTTGATTACCTGAACCATGAACGAACAAGCATTATTAAATCTGTAACCTACAAAATATTCTCAAGATATTCAAGCAAAATCCTCAAGCCTAAATCTCAAAGGAAATCGATCCAACACCAAGCTGTGAAGGAAAGACAACTTCAAACAGTTGAAGAGGAAACTTTTGAAGAATCAAAAGGGGTCTACTTTCGAAGGAGGATTGTAGGAAGGTTCAAGGTCGAACCAATCTCAAGTTATTGGAGGGCTTCGTGATCAAATCAAAGAAGCTTGAGAAAGTGAGCTGAAGTAGCAAGGCAACCGCCTGTGAAGAAGGCGAGTCGGACGAGAAGCCGATTGTGTGACCAAGGCATCTCGGAGGCGAGTCCAAGGAGCAAGTCGGCTGCGTGATCAAGACTTGTCTCTAGACTGATAAACACTTTGTGAATTGATCATTACTTAGTGGATTCCTCCACGAGTTGGAGAAGAGAGGATTAGAAGAATTACCTCATCTTCGAACCTCTATAAAAATTACTTGTCTCATTTACATTTCAGCATACTTATATTTCTGCATACTCATTTCATATCTGCTGATAATTTGCTATCCAACTGATAAATAACTATGTGCTAAAATCAAGTGTTAAAACGAAGTTAAATCAAATTCAAGGGTGTTAAGTCTTCCGCTGAAAAACTCATCACATCCAAGTTAAGGTTTAGACTAAACAGCTGAGTTATTCTATCAATAGCTCTATCGAGTCTGTTGAGTAGCTAACTCTGCTGATTAACTAACTTAGCTTTCCCTGAAGGACTTAGCTGTGTATTAACTCTGTAATAATTTTAAAAGGACTAAAATCGAAAAGTTGGTAAGGTTTATTCAACCCCCCCTTCTAAACCTTACTTACACACCTTGGGACCTACAAACATGAAGAACCAGGTAGCGGAGTTTGTTGCGAGATGTTTAACTTGCCAACGAGTAAAAGCAGAACACTAACGACCATCTGGTTTACTACAACCGTTGAGAATTCCCGAGTGGAAATGGGAACATATAATGATGGACTTCGTGATGGATCTACCAAGGACCAGAGGAGGCCATGATGCCATATGGGTAGTCGTGAGACCGACTCACGAAATCGCACACTTTTACCCATCAAGAAGGCGATAGCTTGCGAAACTCGTGCGGTTTATATCCGAGAAATCCTTCGATGCATGGAGTACCGATCGACATAGTATCGACAGAGACCCGAGGTTTGTCTCCAGTTTTGGAAGTGCTTGCACGAGGAATGGGTACCTCGCTAAGTTTCAAGACAACAAAGACATCTACAAACCGATGGACGATCACGAGCGAGCGATTCAAACCCTGGAAGATATGTTACGAGCCCGCGTTGGATTTCCAAGGAAGTTGGGATTCACACTTACCATTGGCCGAGTTCGCCTACAATAACAGTTACCAGGCCATGATTGGGATGGCACCCTACGAGGCACTATATGGGCGAAAATGCAGATCCCCACTACAATAGGAGATTTATGACCAATGGACTCCAAAAGAGAAACGAAAGTCACCCTCGATTCCAAAGGTCGACTTAGTTCGGGAGGCCATGGAGAGGTCAAGGCGATCGAGAACGGATTCGCACATTTCGGAGCCGCCAAAAGAGTTACGCGGATAAGAGAAGAAAGGATTTGGAATTTGAAGCGGAGATGAAGTATTTCTCAGACTCTCACCACGGAAAGGATTGATCAATCCGAAGAAAGGAGGCAAGTTGAGTCCGAGATATGTTGGACCTTACAAGATTTTGCAGAGGATCGGGAAGTTAGCCTACCGGCTCAAGTTACCAGCACAATATGCAGGAATGCACGATGTATTCCACGTATTGAGATTGAAGAAGTATCAACCAGATCCCGAACATATAATCACTCGTGATACTCCTTCTCTGATGGAAAATTTATCCTACACCGAGAAGCCGATCCGGATCATTAACTAACAGATACGTCCATTGCGTAAGAGAGAGATTCCAATGGTTAAAGTGGTATGGCAGAACCACAACCGAGATGAAGACGCAACGTGGGAAATGGAAGAAGACATGAGGAATCAGTATCCGGAGTTATTCTGAAGAGACTTTGGGGACCAAATTTTTTAGGAGGAGAGGATGTGAAGCCCCCAATTTTTCCGAGTGTGTAATTGATCCTTTTATCGTCTATGTACTATTTTGACTATTTTACCGCGTCACTTTGACGGGTAAATATTAATAATAAATATATTTTGTATTTAATTTTATTTTTATTTATTACTTATGATCATAATCATTTAATAATTCTATTTCACATTAATGATCACTTGATTGATCATTATTACTATTTGTGTATTTATTAGTCACCTTAAAATTTTAATAGACTATTTATTTTAGAAACTTATACCCTATAGAATTAAGAATTTGATTTAGAATAAGTGATCATGAGACTTATAAGTGATCAAGGAAATCACTAATTATTTTGGTGATTGATATTATTCATCTATTATCATCAAATTTGGGACAAAAAAAAAATAGAAATACCATAAGTACCCCTTAAGTGGACGGCAATGATGATCATTTTGGTTTAGAAATATCTTTCAACTCTTGTACATATACATCTTATGTTATTCATCTTGTGTATAATTACACCATTAATTCAAACATTATACACATTATCTTATACACCAATTCTTTAATATTAATTTCCCCAACTTACTCCCACTCACCCAACATTCTTTCCTTACCCATCCTTGCCGATACCTTTGACCCTCCTTTTGTCTCCATGCAAGAGACAAATTACAAGACATGGAAATTGAACAAAAAAAAATCCTCTCATCTCCCTCTCACCATGGTGGACGGCCATATGACCAAGAATGAACAAAATTTTGTTCATTTTCACCAACACATTTTAATCTTCAAGCTAATCCTCATCCTTCTCTCTACAATTCCTTCACATCTTCAAATCTTCAAGAACAACTCCTTCATATCTTCAAATCTTCAATAACAACTCCTTCATATCTTCAAATCTTCAAGAACACATCATTCACATCTTCAAACATTCCTTCTTATCTTCAAGAACACCATCTTCATATCATCAAACACTTCCTCTTTCTTCAAACACTTAACAAAAACACAAGAATTTCCCTACTTCTTCATAAAATTCGAACCCTCCTCTCACAAAGGTAAGAAATTCTATTCTTCAATTCAACTTGATATCCTATAACTCATCACCTTCTCTTCTTAACTTAAGTTCAATTTTGACTTTTGGAGGTACACATAGAAGACTACATAAGGACATGCAAGCATTGTGGTCACCTTAGAAGACTTGAAGAGAAATTGTTGGAGAATTTGGACTATAAGGTAAGATTTGGACACTAGTGTCCTTTTCTCTTCTTCTTTCTATTTTTTTCAAATTTTAACACCCCTTTTTTATTTTTGAGAAATAGGGGCCGACCTTAAGTGGTTTTGAGGATGAGCTAACAATTCCAACTTTGAAGCTTCTACTAGTTCCATTTCATCTACTACACAAGGTAAAGTATAGTATTTCCAATTTTCTCACCTTCTTCTTTTTCTCCTTAATTTTTTACTCATTTTTCTAACTCTTAATTTTTGGTATTTCTTGACTTAGGGGCTGACCTAAGTGACTTCATAATCAAGTTGTGAAAATTATCCTTTTATTTCACAACTATCCAAGTTTAAGGGCTACATTGCAATTTTCGAAACTGTACCAGACCCTAATTTTAAAATTTGAAATTTTAAATCTTAAGGGACTAGAAATAACATATTTTAAGTGTATTCCAAAAATCCAAGTGTTTAGATCTTGGAAAGTAATTTTACAAAAATTGAGGGACCAAATTAAAAAAGATTAAACTTGAGGACCCAAATAAAGTTTCCAGGACTTATACAGTCCATGTACCTGGAAATACTAATTTAACTATCACTTAATGATATTTTGGACCCAAGGTTCAAATTTCATAACAATTGGACCCCTAAAAGCCTTAAAGACAATTATTTCAAAATGGGACAAAAATGAGATTTTCAAAAGTTAAGGGACCTATACTTATTTCTTTTTAAAACTGTTTTTTTCTCAATATCCCACTAACCTTAGTGACAGGTTCCAACTGGAATCACATTAAAATCCCTTCCGGTGTGTGAGTTCCAATTATTTTAAACTTAGGGCCCGAAATAACTATTTTAACAAATTTGGGGCCAATGTGAGAATTTTATAGAACCTCGACCTCAAAACTTTAAAAACATGAATCTCTAGATAATTTAGAGAATTTAGGAACTGACCTCATAATATTTCAAGGTTGGGACATTTATTTATTCAATTTTTAACCCCAAAAGTATTGGTTTTTACAAAACGGGGCTAATTGTAAATTTTCTTTTTAACAAGGGCCTAACTCAAATTATTTTTCTTTTAATGAAATAGCTCTGTACCCTCTAACTTTAAAAATTAATTAAAATATTTTATTTTCTCAAAAATCCCTTGACTTATCGGATCGTCTTGACCGATTAATACCCGATCGCGAGGCGACTTCCTCGTCTTGCGATTTCGAATCTATAACGGGACTTACATTCCACCTAATCTTTCAAGATATCAAAGATTGCTTATCCTCCCGATAACATTCTTCATCCAAATAACTCCACCATCGCCATAATTGCCACTCGCAATTTTCGAAAATTTTCCTAAACTGCTTCCCTGAATCAATACTACTCGACTGCCTGGTTGGCTACCTGAACTTGTATTTACTTTCCTGCCTGAGTCAACTTGGTGTGTCGAACTTGCATCCTTTTTCTGACGATTGTTCTTATTTCATGTACGTCTACTGATGTTGGACTCCCATTTATCTTGCTACTCTTTTCTCTCTTTGACTGTAATTTAAGGGCGTCGGACCCTTTGACATTTAAGATTGGGATATTGTGTACTTTACATTTTAGTTTTGGCCTGTAAACTTATTCAGGTCATTATGTCGGATGTATTTGGATGTTGTTGGACTTAAGATGTAATTCGTACTTATGTTATTTTTATTTTCGTTGCTTTAGACTCTGTTTCACTTGGGATTGTTGTATCATTTGTCTAGATTGTTGGGTTTATTTCTGTTTAAGTGGTTAATTGTCGTCGCGTCCCGTCTGGGGCGTGACAATCTCTCTACCCAAAATCCTATTTTTCAGAGTCCTTCTTGTTTACTTAGTTATGTATTCTTGCATATTTAGTGATGTTTTATTGTATATTTAGTTCAGCAGAATTGTATACTTAGTTAAATGCCATTTTATACCTGGTTATGTTTTATCATATATTTAGTTCAGTGGAATTGTATACTTAGTTTAGTGGAATTGTATATTTAGTAAAATGACATTGTATACTTAGTTATGTTTTATTGTATACTTGGTTCAATGGAATTGTATACTTAGTTATATAAGTGGTTTAGTGGATTTGTATACTTAGTTCTGCGGAATCGTATACTTGGTTCAGTGGAATTGTATACTTAGTTATATAACTAGTTCAGTGGAATTGTATATTTAGTTCAATGTAATTGTATACTTAGTTAATTGTTTATCTATACTTAGTAATGTTTTAATGTATAGTTAGTAGTATAATTGTATACTTAGTTAAATGTTTGTGTATACGTAGCAATGTTTTAATGCATAATTAGTTCAGTGTAAAGTTAAATGTTTATGTATATTTAGTAATGTTTTAATGTATAGTTAGTTTAGTGAAATTGTATACTTTTCATTGATTGTTGCATGTTTTTGTTGCCATATTTTCTATAGCTGTTTATGTTTTTTGTCAAGCTTGATTCAATGGAATAATTTGCAGAATCGAATGGAGCATTACATGTTGTTTTTGCGATGGAGAGATTGTTGTTGTGAAGAAGGGAGAGAAAGGAAGGGTAAATCGCGTGATTATAGGGACGCGATCAATAACAGATCACGTCCTGTTATCATTTTGTTTCATCTATTCATATTTTGCCCCTTCAAGTGTATATTTTCATGTCAATTGTTGTATATATTTGTTCATATCTTGACCATTGATTTATTTTTTTGATGGTGTAGATTTGTTCCTACGGTCTCACCTAAGAGGGTGGTCTCACAGGATCCCCTCCCTCCATATATATATATATATATATATATATATATATAGGAGGAGGGTTATATAGGACCCCCCTATTATATGAGTACATAGGACCAAATCCAAGCCACAAATCTATTAACTTCAATGGTTGTGATTAAATATGATTAATGTTGATTAAATATGTGATAAAGTCAAAATGGGGGCAAATCAGTCCACATAAAAATAGGGGTGTTGGCTAAATTTAGAAAATCCCATGAAAATAGGATGAGTTACCATCAACTTTGCAATCACAATCCACCAAATCTGTTATCCAAAATCGTCCCAGCCATAATCATCCTCTCCATCGAGTCTGTCCAACGAAATTCTACTCTCACCGTGCATAATTATGTCCCTATTTTTTCTAACCCAGTACTTTGCTTAGTTATGGCTAGAATTTTGCTTACATGTGCATAATTATATGCTTATGTATATGCTAAATGTTGCTTAATTATTTATTTTGCTTGAATCAGTTGGGATTGCACATGTGCCGCATCATCGGATTGTAATTGTGAGACCCCGGATTTTTCAATCGTAGACGACGCGATCGCGGGTATTATTATTATTTTTTCCGATACAGTATTAAATATTCTGATAATTTATTTTTATATTTACTATTTATTTTGCGATTCGTATTATGATAATGGATTTAGCATCGATTATCTATTTCATCTTAATTATCTTTGAAAACTATCTACTACTAAATTAGTATTTTAAAAATACAATACCTTTGTCTTGAAAGATCATTTAGTGAACATTATATTTTCGAAACAATAGTACTTGAGATTTACCTTATACAAAAAATACAACTTTTATATTCAAATAGCAAGTGTCTCATACTTGATTTTGTCAACTTACTTATTACTTGATTTAACTAATTTATACTTGAAATTATTTTTATTTTATGGTGTTTGTTAATGACACTTATTTTCACTTCTTTAACCATTGTCGATTTCTTTCGACTTTTAACGCGGGCTTTCAATCGGTTCAACTTATTCTTGAGCGACTAACTAATAAAACTCTTTTAGCATAATATATTTATTTTTATTTTAAAATTTCAAAATTTAAAATTTATATATTTCAAAATAATTTTATAATTTAATTAATTGCTTGATTGATATTTTTGACTTGTACTATTTTGACTATTTTACCGCGTCACTTTGACGGGTAAATAATAATGATATATATATTTTGCAATTTATTTCATTTTATTTATTACTTGTGATCATGATCATTTACTAATTCTATTTCCCATTTATGATCACTTGATTGATCATTATTACTATTTTTGTATTTATTAGTCGCCTAAGAATTTTAAGAGACTATTTATTTTAGAGACTTTTACCTTATAGAATAAGATTTTGATTTAGATTAAGTAATCATGAGACTTATAAGTGATCAAGGAAATCACTAATTAATTTGGAGATTGATATTATTCATCTAATATTATCAAATTTGGGACAAAAAAAAATATATGGAATTACCACAATGCCCCTAAGTGGACGGCAATGAGGATAATTTTGGTGTATAAATATCTCCCAACTCTTGTACATATACACCTTATGTAGTCATCTTGTGTATAATTACACCATTAATTCAAACATTATACACATCATCTCATACTATAATTTTATATCATTAAAATCCCCAACATATTCCCACTCAAATTTAATTAATCCATTCAAATATCCCTTCACCAAACACCATACAAGTCTTGTTATACCCATACCTTGACTACATTCTTGTCTCCCATGCAAGTAACACAAACACAAGACTTGAATTTTTTTCCTCTCTCCTCTCACACACTACACGGCCATTAGGCCAAAAAAGTGCAAGACTTGGTTCAATTTTTACACCAACACTTATCTATCTTGCAATTTTTCTCCAACTTCTCTCTAGAAATCCCCATCCTTCTTTCTTTCTTCTTCTTCTTTACACTTAACAAAAATACAAGAATTTTCCCTCTTAACCTCAAAAAATTCGAAACATATACCACAAGGTAAGAATTTTGTTCCTCATCTTATATTGATATCATCTAGCTACCTCCTTTCACCTCTTAATTTAAGTTTAAATTTTGGATTTTGAGGTACTTAGAAGACTACTTGAAGACATGCATGCATGGTGGTGAATTTTAGAAGACTTGAAGAATAAGTGTTAGAGAAATTGGACTACAATGTAAGATTTGGACACTAGAATCCTTCTTTCTTCTTCTCCCTATTTTTTTTCAAATTTTAACACCCCTTTTTCATTTTTGAGAAATAGGGGCTGACCTTAGGTGATTTTGGAGTTGAACCTAAATTTCCAAATTTGAAGCTTCAACTAGTTTCAAATCACTTACTACACAAGGTTAAGTGTAGTCTTTCCAATTTTCTTATCTCCTTCTTTTTCTCATTAATTTTTCTCTCATTTTTCTAACTCCAAATTTTTGATATTTCTTGACTTAGGGGCTGACCTAAGTGACCTCATCCAAAGTTGTGGAATTTATCCTTTTATTTCACAATTTTCCAATATTAAGGTGGGTGGAAAAATACTTTCCAACTTCTAGGTGTTTTTATTAAAATGCATGTAGAATTTTGATCATGAGCCCTTGAGATATATAATATATGTATTGCATGTAAATTTTATGTATCAAATCATGAAAATTCTCAAGAGTTGCTCAAAATTGCTATTTATTGAATTTTAAGTGCATGCATGTACAATTTAATGTTCTATTTGATGAATTCTTGTATGAATTTGACATGCATGTGTATGATCTTTGAAATCCATGTTTTGGATGACTTATAACCTGGACAAGTCGAACATAATTGATTAAATTTCAATTTTGGACTTAAAAATGCAAAAATGGAAAATTGGTGGACTAAATTGCAAGAAAATAAAACTTAAAGGACCCCTCTGCAAATTTCGAATTTTGGGAATGTACTCAGGTTCAAAAATGACTTTTGGACATTTTAATAAAGTTTTAAGAGTTTTAAGATAAATAAAATCAACCTTTAAAAGCCCAAGGACTAGATTGTAAAATTTTAAAAGTTTAAGGGCTACTTTGCAAATTTTGAAACTGTACCAGACCTCAATTTTAAAATTTGAAATTTTTACTCTTAAGGCACTGGAAATGACATATTTTAAATGTATTCCAAAAATCCAAGTGTTTAGGGCTTCGAAAGTAATTTTTCTAAAATTGAGGGACTAAAGTGTAAAAGACTAAACTTGAGGACCCAAATGAAATTTCCAGGACTTATGCAGTCCATGCACCTGGAAATACTAACTTAACTGTAACTTAATTATATTTTGGACCCAAGGTTCAAATTTCATAACAATTGGACCTCTAAAAGCCTTAAAGGCAATTATTTCAAAATGGGACAAAAATGATATTTTCAAACGTTAAAGGACCTAAACTTATTTATTTTAAAAACTGCTTTTGTCCCATTATCCTACTAACCTTAGTGACATTTTCCGACTGGAATCACATTAAAAGCCCTTCCGGTTTGTGAGTTCCGATTATTTTTAACTTAAGGCCCGAAATGATAATTTTAACAAATTTGGGGCCAATGTGAGAATTTTATAAAAACTCGACCTCAAAACTTTAAAAACCTGAATCTCTGAATAATTTGGAGAATTTAGGAACTGACCTCATAATTTTTCAAGGTCGGGATATTTATTTATTCAATTTTTAACCCCAAAATTATTGGTTTTTACAAAACGGGGCTAATTGTAAATTTTCTTTTATCAAGGACCTAACTCAAATTATTTTCCTTTTTCTAAAACAACCCTGGACCCTCTGATTTTAATTATTAATTAAAATTTTTTATTTTCCCAAAAACCCCTTGACTTATCGGATCGTCTTGACCGATTAATACCCGATCGCGGAGCGACTTCCTCGCCTTGCGATTTTGAATCTATAACGGGACTTATGTTCCACCTTAATTTTTTCAAGATATCGAAGATTGCTTATCCTTCCGATAATCATCTTCATCCAACAACTCCACCAACGCCATAATTGCAACTCGCGTTTTTCAAAAAATTTTCTAAACTCGTTTCAACCAATAATACTCATTGATTGGTTGGTATGCGTACTTGTAATTACTTTCTGTCTGAGTCAACTTGGTGTGTCGAGCTCACGATCGGAATGGATACGTCGGGGATGGGCAACCGGCGACTCGATTGCTATTCCACTCTTTCGGCCCCATCGTCCTAATCCATGCAATCGAGGGACGGAGTGTCCAAGGGAAGTGGGTCGTAGTACTTGAGGTATAATCATGATTATGACAGATCCGAGCCTTGCAAGCTCCAATGTGGATTTTGTCTTTGCCTATGGAGCGATAAGGTGACCGGTCTTGGACCATCTTGCCTGGGAGTTACAAGGAAGAACGAAGGAATCGGTTTATCGATCCACACGATTCCGGAGTTATCGGACCCATTTGGTTGGCGCTACAAATCCGTGCATAACCGCTTACTTGTCTTGCATTGGTTCGCGCTACAAATCCGTACACAACCACTACTTATCTTGCATAGGATTGGCGTTACATTCCGTGACGCAATCCTACCTGTCTTGCTACAATCACATAGTGCTGTGTGACCACGAATCGCTTAAATCTGTATAAGTATATTACTTAAATATATTTATCACGGCGCTTTGACCATGTGTGTGAATTCATGCATCATACTCAGCGTTTTCATATAATCGCTTTCTCGCATCAACTATATAGCCACACTTGCACACGATCACCCCATCCACCGAGATTTTGTCTCATCCCCACCGTTTTCTAACCTTAGATGAGGACTTCGTTGGAGATCTTTGAGCAGGCACTACGGTTGAGCCCTTGTACTCTCTGCTTGTTGGATTTACTATTATTTGTTGTTGGACTCTTGTATTTCTTTTCATTCCGTTTATAATCAAGGGCGTAGGACCCTTTGACTTTTAAGTTGTTATCTTTAGATCATATCGGGATGTAATTTGGATTATGGATATTGTGGACTGTAAGTTGTAATTTGTACTTGTTCTTTATTCCGCTATCTGACTGTTTCATTGGGTTCTCGATGATATTCGCTTCAGATTATTTGGTTTATTTGTATTTAAGTTGTGGATCGTCGTCGCGTCCCGTTTGGGGCTTGACAGTTATGGTATCAGAGCTCGGCTAGTAAGATGGAAACTTACACCGAGCTGACCCAGGATAGGTTCCTCTGCCTTGGATTGGGTACCACTACTAGATGGCCTAAGTTGAATCTTGGACGACTATTTGAACTCTTTTGGGTTTCCATAGTGTTAAAATATCCAGATATTTCTCGGTTTGGGCGTTAGGTGATTTAGAAATTTCTTAATTTGGAAGTTATAATGCTCCAATATGATGAGACTTGAAGGATATAAAGTTATCACTTAACAATATATGATTTGATTATAGGACACTTTATGGAATCTAGATGCCTAATGATATTACTTTGGAGAATGATAGTGTGGGAACACTGACTATGATTTACCGATGGTAGTGCCATTGTGTTATTTATTCCCAAATATTTGTATAAGCTTAAGTAAGGAAATTTGACATGTGTTTTTGGATATCACGGATAAGATACGTTAAGGAGTGAATATTATAAGACCTCGAATGGATGTCGCCACATAGTATTTTGTAAGTTATAATGTCTGAGTTACTAACTATTTTTGGATGATGATTATCTAGGATTATTGTGACTATTATTGTGATTCAGACACTTATCTGATATTTGAATTGGTTGATTAATTAAGTTTGTTGACTGTGACTTAGTCGTCGATTATTTAAGTATTGATTAACTAATGATGGAATGGACACTCATACTTTATATGAGGTATTTAAGAAGCGTAACTTTATCTGGAATAATGAAAGTCCTTATGGATATGGGAAATTTAAATTGCTATCAGGATTTTAGTATGAGCAACTCGTATGATTACCTTTGGAAATGACTTACTAAAGATTGTTGAGGTCTCAACTATTATATGTTGATGGGTGGAGATTTTGGGTTGATCTTGCACTTTTTGCGATGAAATCTACTACCAATTGCTCGAGGAAATATACGACGATATGAATAGGTGTCGACTATTTAGTTAAATCGACTCTATTATTATGAGTATCACTTTCGTAGGTAAATGAAATATTGACTAGCTGTGACAAGCAATGATATATTCGGGATTGGATTATGAGAAGTATGTTTCGAGATAATAATTATGAGAATAGTACATTAGACTGATATGTGGAGTAGAAATGATTGGTTAAGTGAAAATCGAATAGTGGTGCAAATGTTACGGATTACATGAATAGGGTAGTATGAATAGTGTCTATTACAAGGTGATGACAAGAAAGTTTGAGTACCACTAATGTTGTTAGAGATATTTTTGCAGAATGATTATTGGAAATTGACTCATGGGAACTTGGATCGAATATAAACGCCTCTAGGCCGCCTAAGTTTTGATATTGAGGATGGGATAGATCCTTCATGAATAGATACAATAAGTATGAATCTCATCTAGAATTTGAAAGGAATTATTTTAGAAGAGAATTTGGGGACCAAATTCCTTTAAGGAGGGGAGGATGTGAGACCCCGGATTTGTCAATCGTAGACGACGCGATCGCGGGTATTATTATTTTTTCCGATACAATATTAAATATTCTGATAATTTATTTTTATATTTACTATTTATTTTGCGATTCGTATTATGATAATGGATTTAGCATCGGTTATCTATTTCATCTTAATGATATTTGAAAACTATCTACTACTAAATTAGTATTTTAAAAATATAATACATTTGTCTTGAAAGATCATTTAGTAAACATTATATTTTCGAAACAATAGTACTTGAGATTTACCTTATACAAAAAATACAACTTTTATATTGAAATAGCAAGTGTCTCATACTTGATTTTGTCAACTTACTTATTACTTGATTTAACTAATTTATACTTGAAATTATTTTTATTTTATGGTGTTTGTTAATGACACTTATTTTCACTTCTTTAACCATTGTCGATTTCTTTCGACTTTTAACGCGGCTTTCAATCGGTTCAACTTGTTCTTGAGCGACTAACTAATAAAACTCTTTTAGCATAATATATTTATTTTTATTTTAAAATTTCGAAATTTAAAATTTATATATTTCAAAATAATTTTATAATTTAATTAATTGCTTGATTGATATTTTTGACTTGTACTATTTTGACTATTTTACCGCGTCACTTTGACGGGTAAATATTAATGATATATATTTTGCAATTTATTTCATTTTATTTATTACTTGTGATCATGATCATTTACTAATTCTATTTCCCATTTATGATCACTTGATTGATCATTATTACTATTTTTGTATTTATTAGTTACCTTAGAATTTTAAGAGACTGTTTATTTTAGAGACTTTTACCTTATAGAATTAAGATTTTGATTTAGATTAAGTAATCATGAGACTTATAAGTGATCAAGGAAATCACTAATTAATTTGGAGATTGATATTATTCATCTAATATCATCAAATTTGGGACAAAAAAAAAATATATGGAATTACTACAATGCCCTTAGGTGGACGGCAATGAGGATAATTTTGGTGTAGAAATATCTCCCAACTCTTGTACATATACACCTTATGTAGTCATCTTGTGTATAATTACACCATTAATTCAAACATTATACACATCATCTCATACTATAATTTTATATCATTAAAATCCCCAACATATTCCCACTCAAATTTAATTAATCCATTCAAATATCCCTTCACCAAACACCATACAAGTCTTGTTATACCCATACCTTGACTACATTCTTGTCTCCCATGCAAGTAACACAAACACAAGACTTGAATTTTTTTCTTCTCTCCTCTCACACACTACACGGCCATTAGGCCAAAACATTGCAAGACTTGGTTCAATTTTTACACCAACACTTATCTATCTTGCAATTTTTCTCCAACTTCTCTCTAGAAATCCCCATCCTTCTTTCTTTCTTCTTCTTCTTCATACTTAACAAAAATACAAGAATTTTCCCTCTTAACCTCAAAAAAATCGAAACATATACCACAAGGTAAGAATTTTGTTCCTCATCTTATATTTGATATCATATAGCTACCTCCTTTCACCTCTTAATTTAAGTTTAAATTTTGGATTTTGAGGTACTTAGAAGACTACTTGAAGACATGCATGCATGGTGGTGAATTTTAGAAGACTTGAAGAATAAGTGTTAGAAAAATTGGACTACAAGGTAAGATTTGGACACTAGAACCCTTCTTTGTTCTTCTCCCTATTTTTTTTCAAATTTTAACACCCCTTTTTCATTTTTGAGAAATAGGGGCTGACCTTAGGTGATTTTGGAGTTGCACCAAAATTTTCAAATTTGAAGCTTCAACTAGTTTCAAATCACCTACTACACAAGGTAAAGTGTAGTCTTTCCAATTTTCTTATCTCCTTCTTTTTCTCCTTAATTTTTCTCTCATTTTTCTAACTCCAAATTTTTGATATTTCTTGACTTAGGGGCTGACCTAAGTGACCTCATCCAAAGTTGTGAAATTTATCATTTTATTTCACAATTTTCCAATATTAAGGTGGGTGGAAAAATACTTTCCAACTTCTAGGTGTTTTTATTAAAATGCATGTAGAATATTGATCATGAGCCCTTGAGATATATAATCTATATATTGAATGTAAATTTTATGTATCAAATCATGAAAATTCTCAAGAGTTGCTCAAAATTGCTATTTATTGAATTTTAAGTGCATGCATGTAAAATTTAATGTTCTATTTGATGAATTCTTGTATGAATTGGACATGCATGTGTATAATCTTTGAAACTCATGTTTTGGATGACTTATAATCTGGACAAGTCGAGCATAATTTATTAAATTTCAATTTTGGACTTAAAAATGCAAAAATGAAAAATTGGTGGACTAAATTACAAGAAAATAAAACTTAAAGGACTCCTCTGCAAATTTCGAATTTTGGGACTGTACTCAGGTTCACAAATGACTTTTGGACATTTTAATAAAGTTTTAAGAGTTTTAAGATAAATAAAATCAACCTTTAAAAGCCCAATGACTGGATTGTAAAATTTTAAAAGTTTAAGGGCTACTTTGCAAATTTTGAAACTGTACCAGTGTGAAGCCCCAATTTTTCCGAGCTCATAATTGACTCTTATTGTCGTTTATATATTTGATCGATTATTTTACCGCGTCACTCTGACGGGTAATTATTAATAATATATATATATATATTTTATACTTTATTTCATTTTATTTAATTACTTGTGATCATGATCTTTATTAATTCTATTTTGCATTTATGATCACTTGATTGATCATTATTACTATTTTTGTATTTATTAGTCATCTTAGAATTTTAAGAGACTATTTATATTAGAGACTTTTACCTTATAGAATTAAGATTTTGATTTAGTATAAGTAATTATGAGACTTACAAGTGATCAAGGAAATCACTAATTATTTTGGAGATTGATATATTTCATCTATTATCATCAAATTTGGGACAAAAAAAAATATATGGAATTACCATAATGCCCTCATAGTGGACGACCAACATGGATATTTTTGGAGTAAAAATATCATCCAACTCTTGTACACCTACACCTTATATTAGTCATCTTGTGTATAATTATACCATTAATTCAAACATTATACACATCATCTCTTATATTACTTCTTTAATAATATTTTTGCCAACATGTTGGAAGTCTTCCAACATTCCATTCAAACTAAGTCTTGCCCATACCTTTGACCTTCAAATTGTCTCCCATGCATGAGGCAAAATGCAAGACACAATTTGAACAAAATTCCTCCCCCCTCTCTCATCAAGGTGGACGGCCATATGGCCATTTTGTGCCAAAAATTTCATTTCATTTTATCACTAACACATTCATCTCATACACAAAATCCTCCTCCTTCTCTCTAAACTCCCAACTTCTCTCTACTCTTTCTTCTTACTTATCCTTCAACACTTAGAAAACTTTCAAGATTTTTTCCCCTATTTCTTCCAAAAAAATCGAACACCCCCCCTTCACAAGGTATGAAATTTTGTTCTCTAATTCATCTTGATATCCTCTAGCTACCTCCTTTCACCTCTTAACTTAAGTTTGAATTTGATTTGGAGGTACATTTAGAAGACTTTGAAGATTAGAGCTTGACATCATTTTGAAGAAGGACTTCAACTTGAAGAAGAACTAGTAGAGGAATTTGGACTACAAGGTAAGAATTGAGTACTAGACCCCTTCTTTCCTCTTCTTTCTATTTTTTTTCAAATTTTAACACCCCTTTTTCATTTTTGAGAAATAGGGGCTGACCTTAGGAGATTTTGGAGTTGAACCAAAATTTCCAATTTTAAAACTTCAACTAGTCTCCAAACACCTACTACACAAGGTAAAGTGTAGTCCTTCTCATTTTCTTATCTCCTTCTTTTTCTCCTTAATTTTTCTCTCATTTTTCTAACTTCAAATTTTTGATATTTCTTGACTTAGGGGCTGACCTAAGAAGAATCATCCAAAAATTGTGAAATTTATCATTTTATTTCACAATTTCCAATTTTAAGGTGGGTGGAAAAATATTTTCCAACTATTAGGTGTTTTATTAAAGTGCATGTAGAAAATTTCATCATGAGCCTTGAGATATATATAATCTATGTATTGCATGTCAATGTTATGTATCAAGTCATGAAAATTCTCAAGAGTTGCTCAAATTACTATTTATTGAATTTTAGGTGCATGCATATGCAATTCAATATTTTATTTGATGAATTCTTGTATGTATTGGACATGCATGTGTATGATCTTTAAAATCTATGTTTTGGATGCCTTATAACCTGGAAAAGTCGAGCATAATTGATTAAATTTCAATTTTGGTCTTAAAAATGTAAAATTAGAAAGTTGGTGGACTAAATTGCAAGAAAATGAAAGTTAAAGGACCCCTCTGCAAATTTCGAAAATTGGGACTGTACTCAGGTTCAAAAATGACTTTTGGACATTTTAATAAAGTTTTAAGAGTTTTAAGATAAATAAAATCAACCTTTAAAAGCCCAAGGACTAGATTGTAAAATTTTGAAAGTTTAAGGGCTACTTTGCAATTTTTAAAACTGCACCAGACCTAAACTTTAAAATTTGAAATTTTTACTCTTAAGGTACTGGGAATTACATATTTAAAAGTATTCAAAAAATCCAAGTGGTTAGGGCTTGGAAAGCAATTTTACAAAAATTAAGGGACTAATGTGTAAAATACTAAACTTAAGGACCCAAATGAAATTTCCAGGACTTATGCAGTCCATGCACCTGGAAATACTAACTTAACTATAACTTAATTATATTTTTGACCCAAGGTTCAAATTTCATAACAATTGGACCCCTAAAAGCCTTAAAGGCAATTATTTCAAAATGGGACAAAAATGATATTTTCAAAGGTTGAAGGACCTACACTTATTTATTTTAAAACCTTATTTTGTCCCAATATCCCACTAACGTTAGTGACATTTGCCAACTGGAATCACATTAAAAGCCCTTCCGGTTTGTGAGTTCCGATTATTTTAAACTTAAGGTCCGAATTGGCAATTTTTACAAATTTGGGGCCAATGTGAGAATTTTATAAAAACTCAACCTCAAAACTTTAAAAACCTGAATCTCTGAACAATTTAGAGAATTTAGGAACTGACCTCATAATTGTTCAAGGTCAGGATATTTATTTATTCAATTTTTAACCCCAAAAGTGTTGGTTTTTACAAAATGGGGCTAAATTATAATTTTTCTTTTATAAAGGACCTAACTCAAATTATTTTCTCTTTTAGTAAAATAGCCCTGGACCCTCTGACTTGGAGATTTAATTAAAGTATTTTACTTTCCCAAAAACTCTTGACTTATCGGATCAATTTGACCGATTAATACCCGATCGCGGAGCGACTTCCTCGCCTTGGGATTTTGAATCTATAACGGGACTTATGTTCCACCTAATCTTTCAAGATATAGAAAAGTGCTTATCCTTTCGATGATCATCTTCATCCAAATACTCCACCAATGTCATAATTGCCACTCGCGCTTTTCAAAAAATTTCCTGAACTGCTTCCCTGAATCAATAATACTCGACTGCCTGGTTGATCGCTCTGTACTTGTATTTACTTTCTGCTGAGTCAACTTGGTGTGTCGAGCTCACGATCGGAATGGATACGTCGGGGATGGAACCGGGCAGCTCGGCTGCTATTCCACTCTTCCACCCCATCGTCCCTAATCCCGCAAATCGAGGACGGAGTTTGTCCAAGGGAAGCGGGTCGTAGTACTTGAGGTATAATCATGATTATGACAGATCCGAGCCTTGCAAGCTCCACTCGTGGATTTTGTCTTTGCCTATGGAGCGATAAGGTAACCGGTCTTGACCATCCCGCTGGGAGTTACAAGGAAGAACGAAGGAATCGATGTCCATCCATACGATTCCCGAGTTATCGACCCGTTTGGTTGGCGCTACAAATCCGTGCGCAACCGCTTACTTATTTTGCATTGGTTGGCGCTAGAAATCAGACGCAACCATTATTTGCCTTGCATAGGATTGGCGTTACATTTCCGTTTAATCCTACTGTCTTGATTGAATCACATAGTGTCTGTGTGACCATGAACTATTTTCTCAAAATGTATAAGTATATTACTTAAATATATTTATCACGACGTTTGTGGACTGTGTGTGAATTCATGCATCATACTAACGCGTTTTCATATAACTGTTTTCTCACATTAATTATATTGCGCCGCACCTGCACACGATCACCACATCCACCGAGATTTCTGTCTCATTCCCACCTATTTTCTAACCTTAGATGAGGATTTCGTTGAAGATGAACGAAACCTACCGATTGAAACCTTGTACTCCGCTTGTTGGATTTACTACTTCTTCTTGTTGTTGATTGGACTCTTATCTTGTGTTTGTTGTTGGACTCTTGTATTTCTTTCTATTCCGGTTTGTAACTGAAGGGCGTAGGACCCTTTGACTTTAAGTTGTTATATTTGGTTGATCTTCGGGTATGTAATTTGGATTATGGATTGGACTGTAAGTTGTAATTGTACTTGCTATTTATTTTTCGCTGCAATTTAGACTCTGTTTCATTGGGTTCTCGTTGATATTTGTCTAGACTGTTTGGTTGTTGTATTTAAGTTGTGGATCGTTCGTCGCGTCCCGTTTGGGGCGTGACAACCAGACCTTAATTTTAAAATTTGAAATTTTTACTCTTAAGGTACTGGAAATGACATATTTTAAATGTATTCCAAAAATCCAAGTGTTTAGGGCTTGGAAAGTAATTTTTCTAAAATTGAGGGACTAAAGTGTAAAAGACTAAACTTGAGGACCCAAATGAAATTTTCAGGACTTATGCAGCCCATGCACCTGGAAATACTAACTTAACTGTAACTTAATTATATTTTGGACCCAAGGTTTAAATTTCATAACAATTGGACCCCTAAAAGCCTTAAAGGCAATTATTTCAAAATGGGACAAAAATGATATTTTCAAAAGTTAAAGGAACTAAACTTATTTCTTTTAAAAACTGCTTTTGTCCCAATATCCTACTAACCTTAGTGACATTTCCAACTGGAATCACATTAAAAGCCCTTCCGATTTGTGAGTTCCGATTATTTTTAACTTAAGGCCCGAAATGATAATTTTAAGAAATTTGGGGCCAATGTGAGAATTTTATAAAAACTCGACCTCAAAACTTTAAAAACCTGAATCTCTGAATAATTTGGAGAATTTAGGAAACCACCTCATAATTTTTCAAGGTCGGGATATTTATTTATTCAATTTTTAACCCCAAAAGTATTGGTTTTTACAAAACGGGGCTAATTGTAAATTTTCTTTTATCAAGGACCTAACTCAAATTATTTTCCTTTTTCTAAAACAACCCTGGACCCTCTGATTTTAATTATTAATTAAAATGTTTTATTTTCCCAAAAACCCCTTGACTTATGGGATCGTCTTGACCGATTAATACCCGATCGCGGAGCGACTTCCTCGCCTTGCGATTTTGAATCTATAACGGGACTTATGTTCCACCTTAATTTTTTCAAGATATCAAAGATTGCTTATCCTTCCGATAATCATCTTCATCCAACAACTCCACCAACGCCATAATTGCCACTCGCGTTTTTTTCAAAATTTTCTGAATCGCTTCCCTGAATCAATAATACTCATCCCCGTTGATCAGTTGCTGTACTTGTAATTACTTTCTGTCTCGAGTCAACTTGGTGTGTCGAGCTCACAACTCGAATGGATATGTCGGGGATGGGCAGGCGGCTCGCTATTCCACTCTTCTCGCTCCATCGCCCTAATCCCGCAATTGAGGGACGGAGTGTCCAAGAGAAGCGGGTCGTAGTACTTGAGGTATAATCATGATTATGACAGATCCGAGCCTTGCAAGCTCCACTGTGGATTTTGTCTTTGCCTATGGAGCGATAAGGTGACCGATCTTGGACCATCCTGCCTGGGGAGTTACAAGGAAGAACGAAGGAATCGCTGTCTGATCCACACGATTCCGGAATTATCGGACCCATTTGGTTGGCGCTACAAATCCGTACGCAACCGCTACTTGTTTTGCATTGGTTGGCGCTACAAATCTGTACGCAACCATTATTTGTCTTGCATGGGATTGGCGTTACATTTCCGCACGCAATCCTACCTGTCTTGATTGAATCACATAGTGTCTGTGTGACCATGAACTATTTTCTCAAAATGTATAAGTATATTACTTAAATATATTTATCACGACGTTTGTGGACTGTGTGTGAATTCATGCATCATACTAACGCGTTTTCATATAACTGTTTTCTCACATTAACTATATTGCGCCGCACCTGCACACGATCACCCCATCCACCGAGATTTCTGTCTCATTCCCACCTATTTTCTAACCTTAGATGAGGATTTCGTTGAAGATGCTGAACCGGCCCTGGATTGAAACCTTGTACTCCGCTTGTTGGATTTACTACTTCTTCTTGTTGTTGATTGGACTCTTATCTTGTGTTTGTTGTTGGACTCTTGTATTTCTTTCTATTCCGGTTTGTAACTGAAGGGCGTAGGACCCTTTGACTTTAAGTTGTTATATTTGGTTGATCTTCGGGTATGTAATTTGGATTATGGATTGGACTGTAAGTTGTAATTGTACTTGCTATTTATTTTTCGCTGCAATTTAGACTCTGTTTCATTGGGTTCTCGTTGATATTTGTCTGTGATCATGGTTGTTGTATTTAAGTTGTGGATCGTTCGTCGCGTCCCGTTTGGGGCGTGACAACCAGACCTTAATTTTAAAATTTGAAATTTTTACTCTTAAGGTACTGGAAATGACATATTTTAAATGTATTCCAAAAATCCAAGTGTTTAGGGCTTGGAAAGTAATTTTTCTAAAATTGAGGGACTAAAGTGTAAAAGACTAAACTTGAGGACCCAAATGAAATTTTCAGGACTTATGCAGCCCATGCACCTGGAAATACTAACTTAACTGTAACTTAATTATATTTTGGACCCAAGGTTTAAATTTCATAACAATTGGACCCCTAAAAGCCTTAAAGGCAATTATTTCAAAATGGGACAAAAATGATATTTTCAAAAGTTAAAGGAACTAAACTTATTTCTTTTAAAAACTGCTTTTGTCCCAATATCCTACTAACCTTAGTGACATTTCCAACTGGAATCACATTAAAAGCCCTTCCGATTTGTGAGTTCCGATTATTTTTAACTTAAGGCCCGAAATGATAATTTTAACAAATTTGGGGCCAATGTGAGAATTTTATAAAAACTCGACCTCAAAACTTTAAAAACCTGAATCTCTGAATAATTTGGAGAATTTAGGAAATGACCTCATAATTGTTCAAGGTCGGGATATTTATTTATTCAATTTTTAACCCCAAAAGTATTGGTTTTTACAAAACGGGGCTAATTGTAAATTTTCTTTTATCAAGGACCTAACTCAAATTATTTTCCTTTTTCTAAAACAGCCCTGGACCCTCTGATTTTAATTATTAATTAAAATGTTTTATTTTCCCAAAAACCCCTTGACTTATGGGATCGTCTTGACCGATTAATACCCGATCGCGGAGCGACTTCCTCGCCTTGCGATTTTGAATCTATAACGGGACTTATGTTCCACCTTAATTTTTTCAAGATATCGAAGATTGCTTATCCTTCCGATAATCATCTTCATCCAACAACTCCACAACGCCATAATTGCCACTCGCGTTTTTCGAAAATTTTCCTGAACTGCTTCCCTGAATCAATAATACTCATTTGCCTGGTTGATCGCTTTGTACTTGTAATTACTTTCCTGTCTGAGTCAACTTGGTGTGTCGAGCTCACAGTCGGAATGGATACGTCGGGGATGGAACCGGGCAGCTCGGCTGCTATTCCACTCTTCCGGCTCCATCGTCCTAATCCCGCAATTGAGGGACGGAGTGTCCAAGAGAAGGGTCGTAGTACTTGAGGTATAATCATGATTATGACAGATCCGGAGCCTTGCAAGCTCCACTTTGTGGATTTTGTCTTTGCCTATGGAGCGATAAGGTGATCGGTCTTGGACCATCTTGCTCGGGAGTTACAAGGAAGAACGAAGGAATCGGCGATCGATCCACACGATTCCGGAATTATCGGACCCATTTGGTTGGCGCTACAAATCCGTATGCAACCGCTACTTGTTTTGCATTGGTTGGCGCTACAAATCTGTACGCAACCATTATTTGTCTTGCATGGGATTGGTGTTACATTTCCGCACGCAATCCTGTCTCTCTTTCTTGCTCAATCACATAGTGCACTGTGTGACCACGAATCGCTTTCTCAAATCAGTATAAGTAAATTACTTAAATATATTTATCACGACGCTTGTGGACTGTGTGTGAATTCATGCATCATACTCACGCGTTTTCATATAACTGCTTTCTCGCATCAACTGTATATAGCCATACTTGCACACGATCACCCCATCCACTGAGATTTCTGTCTTATCCCCACCTGTTTTCTAACCTTAGATGAGGACTTCGTTGGAGATGCTGAACCGACTACGGATTGAGCCCTTGTACTCCGCTTGTTGGATTTACTATTATTTGTTGTTGGACTCTTGTATTTCTTTTCATTCCGGTTTGTAACTGAAGGGCGTAGGACCCTTTGACTTTTAAGTTGTTATCTTTAGATCATATCGGGGATGTAATTCGGATTATGGATATTGTGGACCGTAAGTTGTAATTTGTACTTGTTCTTTATTCATTGCTATTACTTCTTTCATTGGGTTCTTGATGATATTCGTCTAGATTATTTGGTTTATTTGTATTTAAGTTGTGGATCATCGTCGCGTCCCGTTTGGGGCTTGACAGTAATAACATCGGATTCATCTCCGAACTGGATACCGAAATGTGACGAAAATATGACTTCAAAAGAAGGAATGAATTTTGATAATGTCGATAACGAAATACAATTCTACAAAAATTATGGTCATGCTTATTGCTGAAATTACTCTGCTTATTTGTGACTGTTGTAATGCTTTTCGAGTAAATAATTCAACATTCGTGCAAAATTTGGTTACTGCAGTCCCATATGTTCAATTGCTTATTTGTGTGTAAAGTATTTCTTGTGAAAGGATGTTATGGTGCTTACATAGCAAATGAGTTATGCTTGCAGTATCAAAAAACCATGAAAATAATTGCTTACAAAGCAATTGAATTTTGCTTACAAAGTGATTGAAGTCTGATTACAAAGCAATTGAATTATGCTTACAGTATCTAAAAATCATGAAAATAATTGCTTACAAAGCAATTGAATTTTGCTTACAAGGCAATTGAATTCTGCTTATAAAACGATTAAATTCGGCTTGCAATATCTAAAAACCATGAAAATAAATACGGCACTAACTAGAAAACATTCTTATATCAACTACGAATGTACATCAAAACCAACCATATTTAAAATGGCTATAAAAAACTATAATATTCAATATTTTTGATCAAAAAGTATAAAACAATAACGTTTCATTGTGATCCTAACTAATTTTAGCAAACTCCTTCGCCCGTCCCAAAACCAACTCTGTTTTGCCATTTCCAGCAGAAAATCTATAAAAAAAGACACTAGTCAGTTATATAAAGCATTCATTAACATACAATCATTTATAAGTATAACAACAACCAAGCATAAGCATAATATAACACATACATAAGCATAATAGAAAACATACATAAGCAAAATTGTTTACAACATTAAGCAGTTGATAACATCAATAAGCAATCCCCCAGACTTAGAAAAAACATGACAACACTAATTACCCCCATGTTTGAGAGCATAATATAAAACATATATAAGCATAATACAAAATATACATAAGCATAATTATCAACAATAATAAGCAGTTTAAACCCTCATTAAGTAATCTCCCAGACTATGAAAAAACATGGTGCACCTGATTACCCCCTGTCTGCCAAACTTTATTTTTTCAACTAGTAAAATCAGTGAAAAAAAACCACAACAGATCCTAAGCATTTGCACATAATTAAACAAAAACATGATCAATTTGAACTCCATTTCCCAAAATTTTCATCGTGTTGTACAAAAATTAAAACCCAAAACACAATATTTTACACCGACTAAAAAACATATAATTTTATCAACATATGAACTTACCCAAAAATACAATATTTTACATTGCCTCGAAGAACAAACGTGATACCGTTTGGAAATTGTCACTGCCTCGAAAATCCCCCGTCGAGTTCGGGGTTTTTCACAGAAATGGGGTTTTTTCACAGAGATTTTTCTCTTCTTGTGTGGTTTTTCATGATATCTGTGGGGATGGAGTTTCTTCTGTGTAGATGGAGATGGGTTTTCAGAGGAGATGGAGATGGAGATGGAGATGGAGATGAAGATGGGTTTTTCAGAGGAGATAAATATGGTTTTTCAGGTGAAGGTGGAGACGGTTTGCAGTGAAGAAGGGAAGAAGACGGGTTTGCAGGGAAGAAGGGATTGCAAAGAATATGCCTCTTCGTTTACCAAAGAATAGAAGATATGCAGTATCTTAGATTACACACATCCCTAAAATGGTTGCTATTTTTTAGGCCACTACCAAAAATAATTTCCCTTCCAAAAATTAATTTTAATTAAAATTACCAAGATGTCCTTTTTTTAATTAAGTAATATATTAAATAATGGTAAAATCTGATTAATCTCAACCGTTTAAAAATTAAATCAATGACTCAGATTTGGTCTCGTGTACTCACCTAAGTTATGCGGACTCACCTGATCTAAATCCTATATATATATATATAAATAGGTTAATTTTTACTGTTTTGGAATGTTTTATTTTTCCTACAATTATATTGCCAAATATTAACCATGATTTTCTCTTAATCTATAAATATGTATATATATATAGACAAAAACTTGGGTTAGACCGTCTAACGGGTCTTTTTCGTTAGAGGGATCCAACTCGGCCCGGGTTCTTTTGTAATTTCATACACCGGTGGTATTTTTATAATATTCTAGGGAGGTATCATAGTATCTCCGGACCAGTGGCAATTTGGTAATATTAGGAGCCTTTAAAAGTATCAGTTTTGCCCTGAAAAGTATTAATATTACATCTAAAAAGTATTAGTAGTACATTTGAAAAGTATTAATAATCCCCTTGAATAATATTTTTAATTGTCCTCATGAAAAGTATTGAGTTTTTGCCTCAAAAGTATTAATAATATTATTGAAAAGTACTAAGTTTTTTCATTAAAAGTATTTCAGTAGTCCTCCAAAAAAGTATTAGTATCCCTCCTAAAGTATTAGCAGCGGTCAACGGATATTGTTGCGGCGGTGTTATTGGTTGTGCGGGTCAATAGACGAATGGATCGCTGGCTGGGTATTTGGAACGTCTAACTAATTAGATCCAATATAAAAAAAATTAATTATATTTCCTTTTTTGATCCATTTTTTGGCATATAATATATCAAAATAATCATTTATTTACGATGTTCAGTTTGACACTCATATTGCATATATAAATTAAAAAATATATAATAAATAAAAATATAATAAATGTTTATTACTTTTTTTTTTGAAATTTGTAATGAGCTTTAAAAATTATGCATTCGGTTTATTGGACATCAATTTATATATTCATATATTTTGGTTATTTGAGATATATGTATAGTTGTTGTTTGAGTTTAGTTGATTTCTTAGTAATTATATAGAATTATACGATTAAATTCAATTAAAAATAGCTATTTTAACCGAAGAAAATATCTCAAAATATATATCAGTATATTCACATATATATATATATATATCATTATGTATATATATCTATTTAAGAAGAAAATTAAGACTTATTTAATATGGAATTATATTCATAATAGTATTTTTTATATATAAAACTAGTTTTTTATATATTAATATACTTTTCGTCTAATAGAAATTAATTTTTATATTTATCAATATATTTTAATATTCAAGTTTCAAAGTCGTACATTTGGAATTAGATATGAATTTGTCTGTTTTGATTCTTTTTTCTTATATGTGTATATATAAAAATAAAATAATTTTTGCTTTTTTGAAATGCTTCATTTCCCTTTAAATTGGTTGCTAAGTATAAAGTATGATTTTTGTTTAATTTATTTAATAAATTTTACAATTGTTTAATATTCTAAACCCTCAAAAAAATTGAAATTTGAAATGATTTTATTATTGATTGTATTAAAAATATAATTTATTAAATATTCAGCATTGGACAGTTGAAACGCTTTTCAAACTTTTACTTTCCTATAGATAAATATGTTCCATAAATAATAGATACAATTCGTATCCACACAACTAAATATTTCGTATTTAAAGAGATTTTTTATAGTTTATAATAATTTATTTTTTTATTGTTCAATCGTATGATTTATAATCAAATTAATTATCTTTATATTATAATTATTTTTTAAAATTTTAAATATTTTGCGTTCACTATTTTTTTTAAAACATAGAAAAACATAAATCCAAAATTTGTAAAATAAAGAATGAGAATAAGTAAAATTGTAAAGATTCATGAGTCTAATTTGTAGAATTAATAAAATAAAAATTTATAAATAGAATTAATATTAATATCAGGTAAATACAATATATATATATGTGTGTATATATATATATATATTCGAGAAGTGGGGAAGGCAATGGAGAATCCTGTTTTTATCTAATCATAATAGGAAGTGGGACGAGAATCTAAATATCGTCCATGTCTCATCCCCAATTCTAGAGAAACGGATAATCCTTTTCCACGCTCCCATCCCCGAATTAATCGTGGCTTTCCTATCCCATTTAATTCGGTTACCAATGGAAATGGTTCCCCATGGGGATGTTGCCATCCCTAAATTCTGGATATATAATTCATAAGAATTATTAAAAAAATATACATGTAACAATACAAAACCGATGCCTAACATATATTTTTAAGATGTAACCCAAATATTTTTCCGCCTAAATCACATTACTAACAAAAAGAATAAAATTATATTAAAAAATAAGAAATAACAAATGTTTGGGATTTGATTATTTTTTATAGTCAACTTTCTTTAAATAAATTACTTTTTAAAATAAAATAATAAAATAGAATTACGTAAAATGAATTTCTCAAATCTGTGTGTGTACTGCATTAATTATTATATTTGCCATTTCTCTTATTTTTTAAAACCGAATAACTTTTTTATTTCTTAACTATTTTCATGTATAATATATCTAATTAATCATGTTTTTACGATCTTCAATTTGACACGAATATTGTATATACACAATAAAAAAATAAACATAACAAATAAAAAAATAAGATATATTTATCATTAGTTTGTAATGAGCTTTTAAATTATGCATTCGGCGTTTTAGACATTAATTGTATATTACTGTACTAGAATAACACACGTGTGTTTACATGAGATTTGTCCAAATTTAAGATTTTAGTGCCACGAATTTATTTGTAATAATTATGGAAAATCCAAAATACTAATAAAAATATTAAAAATGAATTTAAAAATTAGAAGAGTATCATACAAATAGTTCACTTTAAATTTTGAAAAATTTCTTTGTAAACGACAGTATTGTTCTATTTTCTAGTGTGCCGTCTTTCTTGCGACAAAGAATTTTCAACCTGTTATGCTATTAACTCTCGATATATTTAAGCAATAGCTGATTAAGTGATTCGTTAAACTCCAAAAATCAAAAAATAAAAATTTATTGCTCAAATAATAAGATTGACAAGTTGACAGAAAATTAAAGAAGAACCCATCATTTTCCAATATCATAAAATTCAAACGAACTTCAATTAACTTATTATTCAACAAAATCCCGGAATTTCAAACAAATTTAATACAACTAGCATTAATATCAATCAAATTTGGAAATCGAAAACACCCATTCAAACAATAAAACTTTGCTACTGATTTATTTTTGTCTTTCTATTTATCATAAAAAATTTGCAATTGATGGAACAAAACATTGGTTTTTCATATCAAGTAAAATCAATATTCTGATTTTTTTATTAGCATTAACATCTTGTATAAGAATATATGAAAATGTCCCTCCTGTTCTATAAAAAGCTATGTCTGATACTATAGTTCATGGCATATTCGGTCAATCAGTCTTAAAGTATAATATCATTGATAATTGCAAATAAAAAAGAAAAAACAACATATAAAGAATTTTTCATTACTTGGTAGAGAATCAATTCCATGTTTTTCTTCTCTTCCAGACTGTATTACGAATGAGTATACCATAACTTTCCTATGTTTCTTTCTCAGGAAACACTATTCACTTTGGTAGTCATGTCAAACAATAGTATGTCACAGAGTATTTGTTTTTCTCAATTGTTCTTCTACAAAAAATATATATCTGGAACTAATAGAGTTTTTTCTCATTAAAAGTATCAACTTTTCCAATGAGATTGGGAAAAAATCTTTTAATTTTGGGATTATAATTTATTTTTTAGAGTTGATATTGCGAGAAATTCCTTTATTTTGATATTTACATTTTAACTTTTAGAGTTGAGATTTGAGTCCTGTTGTAGTAGAAAATCAGAAACTAAAAGATGCATATAAACTAAATATATGTTTGAACGATAATATTTTTAAATGTATGTCAAACCCCAATTTCTATTGGTTGTTAGATTCCTTGGTGTGTTTCGAATTTGTTGAGAAACATAGTGGTTATTTGATAGGATCATGTAGTATAATCACTATCTAACCTCAGATCGATAAATGAATAAATTCACGTATTTTAACTTTAATTATTGTGATAGATTCATTAATATCTATGATGAGCTTATTTAATTGAGTATAGTTTGGTTTGAATTATTTATTTAATTGTGAATATAATTGGTTAGTGTGTCAAAACTGGATTTAATAAGAGTAGTTTGAAATATACATTGGAGTTAGCATAAATCAGAAATAAAAAGATAAACCAAATATATTTTTGAAAGATAATATTTTTAAATGATAGTGTAGTTAAATCCTTAATATTTAGATTACTTCTTATCTAAGTTGTTATTATCTTTTAATTTCAAAAATATATTATCAATTCACTTTTAATTTGTAGATAGGAATGCCACAGATAATTATAGAGTAGACATATGGAATTGGGAGATGAGGAGTTGACACATGTCAAAATTAATGAGGTGATCACATGTGTCAACTTTTTTTTTCTCTTTTAGTATATAGTGTTGATTTTGGCTATTTATGATATATGTATAGTTGTTATTTGGGTATAAATAATATCTTCATATTATATAGAATTATATTTAAGTTGATTAAATTTAATTAAAAATATTTGTTTTAATTGAAGAAAATATCTCAAAATATGTATACAAATATTATATATTACATATATTCGTATATAGAATTACATATATATAAATATTTATGTAAGAAAAAAAATTGTTTATTTCATATAAAATTATATTCATAATAATTTTTTATATATAGAAATTTTTGTTTATATTAACCTACTTTCATATAAATAGAAATTATTTTTCATATTTGTCAACTTATTTTGATATTCAACTTTCAAAGTTGTATAATGATCATTATTATATACATTTTTCTGTTTGATATTTTTGTGATATATGTATATATAATTTTTTTTAATGAATTGAAATATATATTAAAAAATAAAAAAGAGTGTTATCCCGATCACTAACCAAATAAAAGCCTCGAAAACAAGTGCGAAGTAAATCTAAATGGTCACAAGCCGACCATATGGCTGAATGGTTGGGGTCTCGTTAAAATCTCCCAAGGTAAAACCCACCCTTGTGGGGAAAATCCTTGACAGGAAAAAGAGTACCCCCATGAAAAATAAGGCGTCCAAAAGTAGGAAAAGAAACCAATCCATGACGATTAAGTAACAAACGATAACTAGATCGACCCACGTAGTCCTCCGTAATGAGTCCGAACGATGTCTCACCGTGGGACGCCCCACCAAGTCCTAGCGTCCCGCTTTTTGCTCAGCATGTCCGCCAATCGATTGCCTTCCCGATAAATATGTGAAACCACTAGCTCCATGTGAGAGAGGAGGTGAAATGTATATCGCCACTTACTTAAATGACGCCAAGGAACCTCCACGGATCTACTGTTAAGCAGATTCACCACGTACATCGAATCCGATTCTAGCCAAAGTTGTGTCCACCTTTTGGCAAATGCATAATGGACGGCCAACATTGCTGCCACTAAATCCGCCTCGAATGCGTAGCCCGTGCCACAATGGTCTACAAAATAGACCCCGAAGAAGCCTTTGCAATTCCGAAATACACCTGAAGCTGTGAGGCTGCCCGGCGCACCCGAATCGCTCCCATCCGTGTTCACCTTGATCCAGCCCAGTAGGGGTTTATGCCAGTTCACTTCCAAAATCTTCGGGGCTGGTCTAGGACAACCTAGAACCTGCAGTCTATGGAGAATGAAAATATTGTGTTGATCATTGTGCATGCAACCCCTGTTTAGGGCAGCAGACTCAATGATAAGAATCCGAAGATGCATGATAGCCGCATCCACCGTCCAGAGCTTATTGTGAAATGTCAACTCATTCCGGATATGCCAGATGAGCCAGATATAGGACAAAGCAGTCACTCTCCATAAGAAAATAATATGCTCACTGAAATGAAAATTCATTAAACAAACCAGAAATTCATTAAAGCTATAAGCCTCAAATGGGTGGACGTCAAATGAGTGAAAAATCCAACGCCACGCAGCTCCCGCAAAAACACAAGAGACAAACAAATGATCAATCGATTCAATGAGGCGCAACAAAGAACACAGACGGAAGAGCCAATGAAACTCCTTCTAGGGCGTAAAAGGTCCAAGACGGCCAGTCGATTGTGGATCGCACGCCATGCCACAATCAATCTACGCTCCGGAATATGAGATAACCAAATCCACGCACCCCAATTTACCACCGGGGAATGGGGGCGAATATGAGAATATGCCGCTTTAGATGTAACATTGCCATCATCGGAGTGTAACCAAACCCGCTTATCTTGCGATGAAGGAACGATAGGGACACGAACAATGTCCCGAACCAGATCCATGTAAGTCTCCACAAAAGAGAAGGTAAAATGCCAAGACTCATCATAGAAATAATCCGATATGGGCTGCCCAAATAAATATCTACTCTTGTGGAATGCCAATCCTGCCAGCAATAGAGTATCCCAGCCAGTTGTCAACCCAAAATAATACCTCAGAACTATCCCCAGGGTCCAACGGAAGTCATCCAAGCAGTCCACGATGTAAGGCTTAATCCCAGTCCAAATGGAAGAGGGAATGAAAGAGTTACGGATCGCACTATCCGATGTCAAATAACATGTTCTCAGAGTTTTGAAAATCACAGAATCCGAATTCATAACTTTCCAACCCAATTTCATCAGGAATGCAGAATTGGCTGCCATAATAGACCTCACGCCTAAGCCACCTTCGTCCGTGGGCGTGCAGCAACGAGTCCAGTTAACCACCACCGAACCCTTAGAATTAACATCCCCAGTCCAAATGAAGTTACGCATGGCCCTTTCCATTTTCTTGAGCAAGGTGCGGGGCCATTTGTAAACCATCATTGTGTGCACAAACGAACTAGTAATCACTGAATTAACCAGGCAAACTCGACCAGCAAGGGAAAGAGAAGAACCTTTCCATCTTCCTCGAATTTGAGGATGATCTTATCAAAGACGGGCTGTAGATTCGCAACCTTAGGGGAACCCTCGAAGATTGGTGCGCCTAGATATACGGTGGGAAACGTCTCGGGCTGGATCCCCATAATGGTTTGCAGTCTCCCACGGACATGCGATGACACCCGGGAGCCAAAGTAAACTTTAGATTTCCGAGGATTGAATGCTTGGCCCGAAATATCCGCATAAAGGGTGAGAATCTATAGAAGTACACGGGCGTTGGATGAAGACACCCCCACACATAATAACAACATCATCCGCGTATAAGATGGACGATGGGAAGATAATTCTTCTTGGTGCCATGAACGGATGTACTCGATTCTGATCAACAACTACTTCAATAAATCTACTAAGTACCTCCTCTGCGATGCAAAACAGTAATGGGGATAAAGGATCACCCTGTCTGACCCCTCTAAAATAGGGAAAGTACCCCACCGGCGTCCCATTGAGAAGCAATGATATTCTGGACGATCGAAGAATAACATCCACCCAGTGAATAAAAACCTCCGAGAAACCAATACGGTGCAAAATGTGTAATAAAAAGTCCCACTTCAATGTGTCAAACGGCTTGTAGATATCAATTTTTAAGATCATATTCACATCCGATCGACCATGTAAGACATTGCACCCTTCAGAGACCATGGCAATACAATCGTGAATTTGCCTCCTTGGAATAAACCCGAATTGCGTAGGGGATAAATAGGCAGCAATAATCGCATCCAACCGCGTAGCCAATATCTTAGTAATAATCTTGAACAGAAAATTACTCATAACTATCGGGCGAAAGTTCTCAAGAACATTAGCATCCTTAATCTTTGGGATGAGCGCCATGAAGCTAGCGTTCAAATCCAAAGGTAGGGACGAGCTAATGAAGAAAAACCTGACCGCGACGATCATCTTGACGAAAATGACATCCAAGAAGCGGCGATAAAATATCCCACCAAAACCGTCTGGGCCTGGAGAGCTATCGGCGTCCATATCAAAAACCGCCTCCTCAACCTCTGTATCCGAAGGAATGGCTGTCAAGCTAGCATTATCCGATGCCCCTACCCTGGGAGAAATAACCTGATCAACCATGGTATAATCCACAATGGTACCCCCAGTGTCCGCGAATAGCTCCTTATAAAAAGAAATAATGTGATTCCCAAAAGCCGTAGTATCATCAGTGTAAATGCCGTCCACCATAAGACCTTGAATCGACCACTGCGAATCTGGCTATGACAATGGAAAAATGCCATATTACGATCCCCATCCTTAAGCCAGGCAATACGAGCTTTTTGCTTAAGAAATTCAGATTGTAATAGCAATGTCTGAGAAAGCAGCTTCTGGGCATCCATCTCCATCTCCCGACGAGCAGCTGTATAGCCCAAATTCTCAATATCTGCTTGAATCTGACGAACTTGCTCAATCTGATACTCCACCCAACGGTTAATGTCCCTAAAAACATCTCTGTTCCAGACCTTAATAACCTGTCGCAACCTTTTGAGCTTCCACATGACGCACAACAGAGGGTTGGATGTGGCGCATGGGGCAGCCCAAGAAGAGATAACCAAATCACGAAATGTGTGATGATACACCCACATACACTGAAAACGAAATGGAACTGGATCCCTGCTAATGGAGGATGAACAAGAGACCAAGATGGGGTGATGATCGGATCCAATGCGTGGAAGAACTAAGCCCTTGGCAACTTGCCAAAAAGAGAAAAATTGACAAGTTGCTAAAGCTCGGTCCAACTTGGCCTGAATGAGGGATAGAGGCCTACGGGGGGAGCACCAAGTAAATGAATTCCCCGTAATCGGCACTGCAAATTGTTCACTTGGTTTTATACCATTGATTTGGGCTTCCAAGACTTGAGTTTTGTGTTGTTTTTGAGTATTTTGAGTCATTTGAGTAGCCAAGCCATGTTGAGAGCCAATTATATTGAGTTTATAGTCATAGTAATGAATCGTGTATCAAAAGAAGTACAAACGAGCAAACAAAGAGAGAGTGATTTGAAGAAACGCCCAAACGCTGTCAAATTTCCATCACTGGCAGCGTTTCGTATTTTGGCCATAACTCTCTCTACAAAATTGATATTGAGATGATTCAAGTGGCTATGGAAAGCTAAGAGATAGAGATACAACTTTGAAGAAGGGCTCAAAAGCAAATTCCAACATTTGGTGGGTGAAAACCTCGGGCGGGCGCTGCAGCGCTAATGCAAAAGGCTATTGATTTTTTTTTGGGTGGCGCTGCAGCTTCAACGCCCGGCGCTAGCAGCGCCGGGCGGCTCAGTTTTGCGAAATTGCTGGGCGCCGCAGCGCCCATCCCGGGCGCCACAGCGCCCCGGGGCGGAAATTACTATGTTTCTTCACCTTTTTCTTGGACTTTTTAGGGGCTATAAATACATACATGGGAGGCTTGATCTAGGGTATGAAGGAAAGGCTGGGAATACACCCAAGAACACAAGAAACACATCAATTTCATCAAGGAAGAATCAAGGGAAGAATCGGGTCGAATCGGAGCTTGAGGATTGAAGATTAATCGAGAGATTATCCATTTCCCTAAGTTTTCTCATTCTTTGTGCTTTAATCTTTCATTTTAGCTTCTTATGAAGATGAACAATTTGTCTATGAGTTGTTTATTTATAATGGGTAGCTAAACTTCTTGTGATTTCCGGTTTTGGAAGTAGATTAATTGAACTCTTGTTGATTGTTTTAATCTTAATTGAAGTTATTGTCTTGAAGCCTATTTGAGTACTTTGTTCTTATTCTTGTTTTATCATTTGGCCAATGATTTAGCATGTTTGATATATTGATTCATAATTCGAGAGATAAGTTTCAATATTAGATCTTGAGTACTTGACATGAATATTTGCATAATCGAGAGGTTTGTGAATATTTGTGAGGATATTTGATCTTTTGTGCATTTGAGAGTTGTGTATCTTATGTTGAGTAGAGATACTAGCATAGATATTTCAATCTACACTTTATATACATCTCAAGAGGGAGGATAAAATACCGTTGTGATCGTCTTATAGGTGTATTGATAATAACTTTGGCTTTGATTAAATCGTAAAATAAGAGGAATATTAATTGAAACCATAACCCGGGAATCCATTTCATTTCCCTTGGTAATTCCACTATTATTTTCATCTTGTGTTTTTGTGGTTATTCTTATCTTTTCTTCCGCAACAATCATTCAATTTCGATCGTCTAAATAAAAATAAGGCTATCTTAGTTCAATACTTAGCGCATTAATTTATTAGTCCCTGTGGATTCGACAACCTTACTTCTCTATATTAAAACTTGACACCGTAGACTTGCGGTAAGAAAAATCTCTAACACAAATAAATAGAAATAGAATAGTTCTTGTTTTTTTCAAATTCATTTTCCCTAAAATTATGTTGTTAAATATAAAACATATTTTTTGTTTGATACCTTTAATAATTATGATAATTGTTCAGCTTCAGACCCTAAAAAATAATGGAATTTGAAATGATTTTATTGTTGTTTGTACTAAAATATAATGTATTAAATATTTAAAAACGTTTACTTTCTTATAGATAAACATGCTCTATAAATAGATACAATTCAAACTCACAAAATTTGTTATCAACCAAATATCTATATGTAAGGAGGTTTTTCATAGTTTGTAATAATTTATTTTTCAATGGTTTGATCGGATGATTCATAGCCAAATTAACTATCTTTATATTTTAATTATGTATTGAATTTTTAAATTTTGTGCAAATCACTAGAAATTGTTTTTATAATTAAAGTCCGTGCATCGCGTGGTCTGAAACATACAGAATATGAAAACTTGAATAGATAAAAACAATTAGAAAATCCAAATAATACATTTGACTTAACAACATGAATAAATAAAATTATTGTACGTAGTTCTCATATGCATGTATAAATTTTTTAATGTATTGCATGACCAACTTTGCATAAATCTCTGCATCCAATTTACACATATGAACAACTTTCGAAAATTATTTTGCATCCGAATTAACTATTACAACCTTAAAAACATGGCACCAATTTTGATCACATTTATTAAGAATCTAAATATGACTAAACGAAATGTGCGAAGAAATTATGCCTTGTGCGATTTTATGAAAAATTATTTTTCAATAATCGTACACAAATACATAGTTTGGAATGTATTTTTTTCCCATGATTCTCAAGCATGATATTTTTTCTTTTTTACTTCATCAATAAAAAACATTAAATAGTATTTATCACGTATTGTCTGATGCTATTTCAAAATTATTACAATACATGAGATATAACTCATAAAATTATTACAATGCATGAAATATCACAACACAAAAAGGAGGCCTCACAAATATACATCTCGTGTATCACACGGGTTAAAGACTAGTTAGTATAAAGCTAAATCTTCAAAATTGTTTCCCTTTCTTTTTTCTATTCAAAGTTTCAAACGGAAGAAAAATCAAATCCATAGATGTTACAAATGTAATAAGTTAAAAGGAATTGTGTGAAAATAATTATGATATGATGGTTGGAACAATCTTTAATGAAAATTCTCACTTTAATTTAGGATCGTTTATATTGAATTATCAAAAATCAAAGACTAGATTACGGAAGCGTACTTGAATCATAACAATTGATTCTTGAGGATTTAACCTTCTAGATCTACACGTCTCAAACCATATCAGAGAATCCTTTAATTTTCTCCTTTCTGACGACGTGATAGCAGAATAGAATGCAAGACGTATTACCTAGGACTATAACAAATGTGTCATATTGTGTATTTTATTTTAGCCCCTCTATTTTAGCCCCTCATTAAAATAGAAATAACTCATTAAGTCTCTACACATTAAAGCCCACACCCTATTTAGATACATTAAAGCATAAATACTTAAAGCCTTATTTGTTCACTTATAAAATGAGCTTATCCTTATTTAACAGTCCATAACATATAGTTATTTTACATATATGCCGAATGTTTTATTAATGATCCAACAAGGACTCCTCATGAATCTTGATTAGGGATGACAACAGGTAGGGTGTTCTTTAAAGATATTTCAACCTGCACCATATAATATAATATTATCCCTCCCAATCCCAAATCCCATTAAAAAATTATATCTATTACCATTACCCAACCCAAATACTATTACAACTTTACACCTATTACCCCTACCCATCCCAAATCCATTTCTTTATGCCCATATCCCCAAAACCCATTTTTTATATGTATAAACTTATAATTTTATGAATATTTAAATGGTTTTTAAAATGGGTACCCTACCAAACATTAGTTATTATATAAGAAAATGTCTAATATATTAAATTCTTGATAATAGTAATTATTAAGTGCTTATATGGTTGGGTGTGCGCTCGATTATATAAATAGGCTCGGATAGTGGGTATCCAAGGGGTAAAATTGAACCATACTCGTATCTTAATGGGTACTGATTCCAATCACATACAAAAAAAAAAGAAAAAAGAAAAATCATACCTATCGTATTGTCATCCCGTAGTCGTCTCTACTCTTTGCATGTATAATGTCATCTAAAATGTGTCCTCTTTAGTTCTTTAGAAACAACATTATCTTTCTTGCCTCCGGTTAGTTGTTTGTTTCTATTCCTTTACGGAAGTTTTCGATTCTCCTCCATACTTGTTTTTCTCCCTTAACAAGTTGAGTTTTATCTACTTAATAAGTGATGTTTTGTCTCACGTGGTGATTTTTTGTTTAGATGGTTTTATCGTTGTGGTGCTTCTCAGTTTCATACTGTGAGCATTTTGTGCAGAAGATTCACATAACCTATTACCGGAAGATTAGTGACAGATGTGGGTTCGTGATATGTCAAATGCTTATGCGATATTCTGATTCTAATAAATCAATTAGATCTGTATAGGTTTGAAATATATTTTTAAAATGCATATAGATCCATGATTTTATAGGCTTTTACAAGTTTGATCTTTGTTATCAGTTGTAAAGTTCTTCTGCTAAATGAAATTGTTTGTTTGTCACAAAAAAAGGCAAAAACTTGTGTAAGACCATCTCACAGATCTAAATCCGTGAGATGGAGCCTCATTACTAAATCCAAAACACACATGCACCTCTCTCTCTATACAAATTTGGTCCTCCCCTTTCTTTCTCCTCTCATTTCTCTATGCGGTCCCCCCTCTCTCTTTCTCCTCTCTCTATATATACAGTCTCCCTCTCTCTCAATATATATATATATATATATATATATATATATCCGGTCCTTTCCTATCTCTCTCTCTATATATATAGTCCCCTCACCTCTTTCTATATATACTCATGTGACCCCTTCCTATCTCTCTCTCCTCACATCCCACACATGTCCCCCCTCTCTCCTCACAGGAAAAAAATATCCAAATAAATACTTTAAAACGTATTTTTTTAAGAGTAGAATTGATAGTTTTTTAATAAAAAGTAATACTTTCATTTTATTAAGAAGTGATATTTGTTTTAATGAGAAGTGATGCTTTTTAAATAAGAAATGGTACTTTTTTTTTAATAAAAACTGGTATATGTTTTAATAAGAAATGATACTTATTAAATAAGAAATGATACTTTTTTAATTAAAAGTGATACTTTTTTTTAAGTAAAATTGATATTTTTTGTAATAAGAAGTGATACTTTGTTTTAATAAAAAGTGATGAATTTTTTTAAAAAAAGCGGCACTTTTTTTCATAATAAGTGATACTTGTTCCATAGGAAGTGATACTTTTTCATAAGAAGTAATTTTTTTTTAATAAAAGGTGATACTTTTTTCAGGAAAATGATATTTTATTTTAATAAAAAGTAATATTTTTTCCAGTCTAATGTACTATTTATTTCATTTGAAGTGATACTCTTTTTACAAGAAGTGATATTTTTTTCATAAGATGTGATATATTATTTTCTCTATCTGTTTCATGCGTGTAGAGAGAGAGAGAGAGAGAGAGAGAGAGAGAGAGAGAGAGAGAGAGAGAGAGAGAGAGAGAGTGGGGTAAGACATGAGGAGAGAGAGTGATACCATGAGAGAAGTGAGATGTGAGATAGAAAGGGGGCCATGAGAGAAGTAGATCTGCACGTCCCAAGGGGTGATAGTGTAAAGTCTAGAAGGGGAGGGGGGTTGAATAGATTTTATCAAATTTTCGATTTTAGTCTTTTTAAATCAGAGTTTATTCTCAAGTCAGTTGGGTCCTTGATAGACGGACAACTAGGTTGACCTTCATAGTAGAGTTAGCCACTCAACAAACTCGACTGAGCTGTTGATAAGATAACTCATTTGATTCAGTTAACTCTTTTAGAAAATCAGTAGACTTGGTTTTACAGCAGAAGACTTTCACCCTTTGATTAAAAGAAGTTTTCAACACTTGGTTTTAGGCTTAATGATTATCAGTTGACTTAGCAAATATAACAAACAACAATAAAGATATTCAAGAATTAAGGTGCTGAATGTAAAAAACACAAAACAATTTTATAGTGGTTCGAGGATGGGGTAATTCCTCTAATCCATTCTTCTTCAACCCCTAGAGGTATCCAGTAAGCAGTGTTCTAAAAATCTCTAGGCGCTAGCCGGGCAGTAGATTGGGGCCTAGCGACTAGGCGAACATGGGCGGGACCTGAGCGGCTTTAGGCGGGATCCAATTGGAAAAAATAACATAGGCGGACAAGGGAGGCCTAGCGCCTAGGTGGGGACTAATTGGAGCTTGGCGGAGTCTTTTAGAATAGTGGCACTAAGTAACGTTGACTTTGTTACAAAAGGATGGCAGTGCGAGACAGTCTTGATTACAACTGACTTCTCCTGGGACTCAACTTCTTTACAAGACGGTTGTCTTTGCTACTTCAGCTCCTTCAGACTTTTAGATTTGATCATGTAGCCCTCCAACAGATCCAAATCTTTTGGTTCGAACTGAAAACTCACTACACTTCCTTCAACCTTGGATATGTAGATCCCTTGTCTTTAAACAAGATTTCTTCTTCAACAGTTTGAAATTGTCTTTCCTTCACTGAGTATGTTGGATTTATTTCCTTCGAGTTTTAGGCTTGAGGATAGTATTGAATGCTTGAGAGTATTTTGCTCTTGATTACAAGCTAATATCTATTGCTTTGCTTGCATTCATCCGGGTAACCTTGTTCAAATGAATTTCTCAGTCTTTTATAGTGCCTGTTTGAAAAATATAACCGTTGAAGAGACGTATTTTTCAAACTACACTTTGTGGTCGTTGGCTTGTCTTGTCTTGCAGCATTTTATGTAGACTGATCCTGGTATTAATGCTCTGCAGCCTTGCTTGAAACTCTGCAGGTTTGCAGGAACATCCCTTTGGTTCATAGCTTTTTGCACTCTTTCAGTAAACTGCTTTATTGTCTGCAGTCTGCCAGTTTGCTCTTTCAACAAACATTTGACTTTGCTTATCAACTGATCTCTTCAGCTTTTTTGAGTCCTTTTTGCTACTTAACCTCTTAGACTTTCATCTCTACTTATTTGGGAGTGATTCAGCAGTCAGTCTGCTGACTGAGACAACTTTTCTGGAACTCGACTGAGACTTATCTTCACTTCACTCAGCTGCCACTCAGCTGATTCTTCATCTTGGTCTCCAGTCAACTTCTGCAATCTTCAACTTGGTTGTTTCCACTCAGCTAATAAATCATATCTATTACAAGTTGATTTACAGTAGAATTGGGGTGCCAACTTCCTAATCTAAGTTTTACATGGTATCATCAAGATCTATTACATAAATTTCCCAACAAGATCACTACAACATAAATTACATTAGGTAACACAAAATTGTAGCACTTTTTACATAAAACATATTATGTAACACATGTTTGTAACACTTTTACGTTATAATATTTATGTAACACTTTTGTAGCACTTTATAAGTATGTAACACTTATTTGTAACAATTCAAATAAGCAACACATTTTAAGTATCAATATATTTTTGTTATTGTTTCGGTAACACAAAATAGGTGTCACTTTAATTAAATAACACTCCATGTAACACTATATTTAATTAATTGTAATACTTTTTTGGCTATATTTTGGTAACACAAAATTATATCGCGTTAATTGAATAATGCGAATAATTTATTTAGTTAATTGATCCCAAAATTAGGTAAAGACAAAATCAATATTTTTTTCTTAATTCTTATTTATTTTTTATTATTTTAGTGATATTAATCTATAGATATTAATAAGTGCCAATTTTCATGATTTTTATCCTTTATTTTGTTTGTTTATTGTATACGAGATTTTACTTAGTTTACTTGTAGCATAACATAAAGATTTCATAAATAAAATATATTGGTTATTTATTTGTTGAATTTTAACTTACTGCTATTAATTCTATTATATGGAGTATATATATAAGTGATACATAATCAATTGCTAAATGTTATATGACATTACAAGAAACTTGTAAAATACCCATGGATTTTATCAATGGAAACCATTCGTAGGCATTACTGAATGTTTTTCATTTTTAGATTTTTTTTGGAAAAATTAACAATGTAATTAATTTTGTATTAATCCATGAAAAAATTCTTAAGTAAATTTATTATTCTTATTTAATATTTTTAATTTTACTGACGAAAATTAATTTCATCGGTAATTTTTTAAAAAAAATTTACCAACGAAAATTGATGTAGTTGGTAGTTACTTATGGATCTTTTCCATCGGTAAATTAATTTTTTATTTCTATACTTCGTTTTATTTTTACCAATGGAAAATCAATTCGTTGATAAACTTATTTGATATTTTTACTTATTATTTTTATTAAGTTCTTTAATATATAATATAATTTCTAATATATAATATATGATATAAATTTATATTTATAGTGTATAATATAATTCTAATACATATAGTATATAATATAATTTTTAATATATAAGCACATTTACATATGTCTATATATAAAAATCAAAGAAAAAGATGCAGTAAGAATCAATTTAGCCCAGTAGCGAATTGCCACTTCTAAACAGCGTAGGTGTTGGGTTCAATGCCTCTTGAGAGCAAAAAATCACTTAGTAAATGACGGAAAAGTGCTATAAAAAAGTATTATATATAGACAAAAAAGTGCTATATTAGACTTATATGTAACATTTTATAATTATTTGTTTAAAGAGTTAAAATAGATGAGTATTTAATGTAACAATTAGTAAATGTGTCATTAAGCTCTTAAAAGTGATTCCGTAGAATATAGGAAGTACGGGCAAGTGTATCACCATAAAAGTGCTACCTATTGTCTATTGTAAGATTTTATGGCTATTATGTAACATTTGTTTGGTGTTACCTTATGTCACTTATGTTGTAGTGAGGTAAGGAGAGAGAGAGAAAAAAAAAGGACCAATGAGAGGAGAGAGACAGAGAGGAGGGGGGACCAGGAGCGAGGAGGAGGAGGACCATGTGAAGACTTAACATCGCTTTGAATGATCTCCCAATTACGAAGACTTAATACCGCTTTGAATGAGGTTTTAAATCTCCTAATAAAATTAAATTTGCTTGCCTAAATAGACCAAAACATTTATACACAAATATGATATATTAACATTTTTTCTTAAAAACAATTGAGCACGTTTAAGAGATTATGGAATCTAATTCCATCAAGCTCTGCCTGTAATTCAGTCGTATTTATATACATACTAGAACAACACCTGTGTATTACATAGGATTTGTTAAAACAAACTTTTGGTCTCACAAATTTATTTGATTCATATATGTTCGGATAGCTTTAATCAACATCGACTTTTCTAAACTAATTGTGAGCAAATTCTTTATTTTTTGGGATTATATATGTTATCTTTTAAAATCCTTGATTGAAAGTGAGATGGCATCCAATTATTAGCTCAAAGGAAAAATTTATTCGACAAAAAATATAGATTTAAAACTAATAGAGCCTTTGCGGTATCAGGAAAATAGAAGAAAGAAATACATGAAAATTACTTGTCTATTTTTTTCCCTTACTTATTTGATACATATAATATAATATAATGGCAAAAACTTGTGTCAGATGGACTGACGGGTCAAAACCTGTTAGATAGATCCTAATCCAAACCCAATGATATTAGACAATGACATAGTATTACGGGGGCTGAAAAGTATTAGTTTTCCCTGAAAAATATTAGTAATCCCCTTGAAAAGTATTAGTAATCTCCCTGAATACATTTTAATACTCTCCTAAAAGGTATTTAATAATTCAACTGAAAAGTATTAGTATTTCTCTTAATAAGTATTAGTAGTCTCGCTGACAAGTATTAGTAATCGCCCTAAAACATATTAGTAATTTTGAAAAATATTTTAGTACTCCCTTAAAAGGTATTTAATAATTCACCTGAAAAATATTAGTTTTTCTCTTAAAAAGTATTAGTAGTCTCATTGAAAAGTATTAGTTTATCCTCTAAAAAGTATTAGCATCCCCAACTAAATATTATTAGTGTCCCTAAAAATTATTAGTTTTTCCCTTGAAAAGTATTAGTAATTTCGCTTCAAAAGTATTAGTAATTTCACTAAAAAATATTAACCGTTTCCATAAAAAGTGGTTCGGAAAAATATAATTTTCCTCTGAAAATATAAGTAGTCTCCCGAAAACTAACTATTAAGTTCTCCCCCAAAAATATTATTAGTTCCTTTCTTAATCTTTCCTCTGATTTTTCAGAACTGTGATGGATGGAATAAACAATCTTCTAACCAAGAACCTCACAGTTATTTTTGAAATTGTAATACTATCAACTCAATATGTTCACCGCAAAATCACAAACCCATTGCCAAGTTCAGATTTTTAGTCATAAAATATTCTTTCCAAATGATATTAAAGGCTATTATTAGCTTTAGAAAATAATAAAAATATCTAACAAAGCTACACAGCTGATTGCAATTGCAAATTACTGCACACGAATTTCCATGACAAAAACGGATCATCGGAATCGACAACGTCATTGGTGGGGGGTTCGTGACATCATCACTAGAATCGATGCCATGCAAGGAGGTTTGGATGTATGAATTGGCAGCGACGACGGATGTCGAGTTGTAGCATTATACCAAACCCTGCTCTCCATTGCAACAGTTAGTACTCTTAACAGAATCAAAGAAAGTGAGTCTACAAAAAGAGAGGGAATTTGAAGAGCAGAGATGCCGGGGGAATTAAGAGAGAGAGAGAGAGAGAGAGAGAGAGAGAGAGAGAGAGAGAGAGAGAGAGAGAGAGAGAGAGAGAGAGAGTTGCCTAATTTTTGTATTTTTTTTTCTGTTGGATTGTGTATATCTAAAATTAATGAGGTAATAACATGGGTCAACTTTATTTTTTCTTTTAGTATATATGGTAGATATACATTTTTCCACAAAAAATAGTTTATGGTTAGATACAAACTGAAGTATAAGAAATTGAAATCTTAAGGCCATGCATTTGTGTAGGGAATTAGGCATCCAACAAAGCCTGCTGTAGATATCTTGCAGCAGTCTCCAGTATCCACAAATGACAGATTTGTTAATACTCGTACAGGCCAAAGACCACGCTAAACTGATTATATATACTAGGGCTAATTTAACAAATATTGCAAATACCCCATACAATTACATTTATGGGCAGCTTTGCGTCATATTTTCAAATTTTCAGCAAAATAAATTTCACTTCTCCGAAAATAGTGTATGTATTTTGTAATTTGTAAAAAAATCTCAAATTAATAATAAGAAGAATTGGTGTAGGCGATGGTTTGAGCGCCAACAAAATTTGACATAACAAAAAAAAAATGTCTAGGCGCCAACACTTTGAAGCGCCACTACTGGTCTAACTTTTTTTTTTTTTTGAGGGATGGTCTAACTTATTTTTGAAGTGGGTTCACATATATCCCATAAATATAATTTTGTGGGGCATTCACAATATTATGTTAAATTAGCCTATATAGCAGCCTAGCAAGCTAAATAAACTGATTACATATATTAGCTTATAATAAAGTGCTAACACGAAAGAAACTCTCGGCAGTCGGCATCATCACTGGAAAGAGTTACATTCATCATTTTTCAGATATCAAAAAGGAAAAAAAAAAAGAAAAAAAGGAAAAAGTTAGATGTTTTCTGCTGTCAAGGAATTGAAACCTTTGAATTCAATGATAAAAATGCTTCATTCAAAGTTGAATATCTATTAGAACAAATTGAATATTCATTAGAACATGCTTTAAAAAAAACAGTGGTTTTTTTTTTTTAAACAATTTTGGCTAGTTCAAAATATTTTTAGCCATCTTTTATAAACACACTTTTTTTAGTCATTTTGGGCTGTAAAATTCCAAATTTGTCCTTTTGTAACTTATAGTTTTTCGAGTCAATCAAACTCATTACATTAACTCGAAAAGAACAATGACCCCAAAAATTTAAAAACCGGTGACATTGACGAAGACGATGGACACCATTTCGACCTCTAACTAGGAAACCCCATTTCTACTTCTGTTTAATTTCTTGGATTTTTGTTGATTTAGTTAGTCTATAGTTGTTTTAGGTTAGTAGTTGTTGTAGTTTTTGTAGAAAATTAGGTTTAAGATGGATTTTGTGTTGAATAGTAAAGCTTGAATCTCGTTAATGGCGGTTTGGGACGAGGACAAAGAAGATGAGGGTTTCGGAAAGTAACTCGTCATCCAAAAAGTAACTCGATGGCGAGTTACATCTAACTCGATATAATGTAACTCGAAAGTGACTCCATATCTAGTTACATTTAAATATGTGACTGGATATCGAGTCACAAGTAACTCGCCATCCAAAAAGTAACTCGATGGCGAGTTACATCTAACTCGATATCGAGTTACTTTTTGGACGTAGAGTTAGATGTAACTCGATATCGAGTTAGTTGTAACTCGCCATCGAGTTACTTTTTGGGTGGCGAGTTACTTGTGACTCGATATCCAGTCATATATTTAAATATAACTGGATATCGAGTCGCTTCTGAGTTACATGTATCAAGTTACATGTAACTCGATATCGAATTATATTTTTTTATGTAACTCGATATCAAGTTACTTGTTGACATCAGCCCGTTAACATGAAACTTGTTTTTTGTTTATAGAATTGGGAATGGAGATGGGGAGAAACTCAGAATTGGAGAGGAAAATTGAATTACTATTCCAAGTGTTGGTTGATAGCGGATATCAAGAATGAGTTGACGGAATCTGGGAATTTAGATCAATTTAGGGATGGCCCGTTTAGTGCATTTCTGGACTTTGACTCAGATGCATACTTGACGGCTAAGAGGATGCTCCGATTTCTTAGTAGAGAGATCACGATTGAGGGATCGGAGACGGGCGACTTGTGGTTTCGCGTTGGTGGGCAGAACCTCAGATTTGGCCAACGACAGTTTTTTATGATTACGGGGCTAAGCTTTGGCCCATCGGCACTTCACCCATGTTCCTCTCAAAGATATGTCACCGTAAGAGGAGTTTCCGTCCAAGATACGATGGAGAGTCCGTGACATTAGTGAAGGTATTGCCGTTTTTCAAGGAGGGCCATTTTAGGGCGTGACTAAAGGATAATCTGAAGATGGCGCATATTATGTTTGTCACGATGTACCTATTGGGTTTTGATCCTCGGACCCCCATCCCATTATGGCTACAGACATTAGTTGAGGATGCCCTGGGGTTTAGGGCATTCCCATGGGGCTCCTACGTGTATGGGCGTCTCCTCCATTACATTGATACTGGAGTCCGAGACACTGATGATCCTGATAGAACCATCCAATTCCATGTCTATGCCTACTTGTATCCGCTACATGTATATATAATTTAAACACCTATCACTTTTAACACGAGCATTTCATATTGTAATTTGGTTGATTACTTTGTTTGATACAACTATGGGCATTTGAGACTATTTCTGCATTCGGTCGGGACCTTGCCCTGACCTCTGGATTAGAGGGTTATCATAGGGGCAGACGATTTCGATGCCCCAAGAGGACCTTCAATGCGGTGGCATTATTTGACAACCCCTAGGTAAATTACATTTTTGTAAATAATCATGTGTAATTGTGGTATTTATTCCATTTTCTTCGTAATTAAGTAAAGTTTTCTTGTTTTTTGACAGACGATATGCACACCTATTCAGCCCACCTAGAAGGAGTTTCGACTCCTTTATTGCAGGGGATTGATATGAACATATCGCATGGATTGCGATATGTCCATATGGATCAGTTCCTGGCTTGGGTTACTCCACTTGACCCTGCTGCTATTGCCAGGAGGCCTATTTTGGAGCCGAGACGTACTGCCAGATCAGGACTTCTTATGTTTCAGCGTCGGAAGAGGCAGATGACCCAATCCCAGCCTGCACGCCTTGATGACGATGATATTGAGGCTGAGTATGATCGTGTCAATATTGCGGGTTCGAGTCGTCCTTCTTAGAGGTAGAGGACCCATACCCAACCTCCGCCTTGACGCTCGACCCCTCCACCTCCTTCTCCACTTCGATGCTCGACCTCTCCACCTCCATAACTGCCTCAATGCTCCACCCCTCCACTTCTGTCTCCGCCTCAACGCTCGACCCCTCCACCTCCGTCTCCACCTCTAGTCATGTCCCCTCATTCCACATCTCCAGCGAGGGCTCTTCATCCCTCTACACAGATCGGTGCACCGACAAATGGGATTGGCTTTTCTAGCTAATTCCATTACGAGTTAGTCTGCTCGAGTTTTCCTATAGATGGTAGAGACAGTCGTAGGTACGACGGCTGATCGTGCACTGGAGCGTCAGAGACAAATCATGATGGACTCTGTACGAGATGAGATTTATTTGTATTAAGATACTCGGCTGCCTGATTTGCTTCGTCAAATATTGCATGCGCAGGCTGCAAAGCCAAGTCACCGCCACCTGATTCAGAGTCGATGACAGATGATCCATCTCTACGCACCGACGGGACTGGTCGAGCACAGGGGGATCATATACTGTTCAGACGACTTTGTTTACGGGTTATGTATACATTATGCATTCAATTTTCTATTGAATCAATACTTTGTATGAATAATGATGATAATACTATATTTTAATTTAATTTGTCAGGACACTAGGCTACCGATCGCACTTGAGGGTTTTTCATAGGAAGTGCCTAGTGGTACTCTGCGGGGCACACCCCCACAGCTTCCAGCCACTGTTGTTGTTGAGCATATATGAGAGACCTCTCCCGCAGGTGATTTTGGGGGTCGATCACGAGAGGGGGTCATGGGGCCAAGATGGGGAATATTACTCCCGATGTCCCAATACGTCCTTCCTGTCGCATCCATCTACAGTCGAGGAACTTACAGTCTCCATTTATAGACTTAGACGAGCAGAGGAGACATCGACATATACGTCAACCGTATACTCGCTACTTGGAGACACCTGTCTCCCCACTGTATGTTATGCATATTCTTTGTGTCATTAATGTCATTTCAATATTGGTTAAACTGATATATAAATACAGATAATTAATTTATCTTTTATGTCTGTCAGCCGAGATGTAGGGATAGTATCGGCTTGGTATAAGGTCCTCGCGTACTTTCACGAGATTTAGGATGTAGAGGAGGCTCAATCCAATAATGTATGTAGTTTCTTAAGTATTTATTTCATTTCAATAACTGTTATTGTTGATTTAATCCCATGTTGTTTAAAATGGTGTAGCATATGGAGCCTTATCTCGAGGTCCTTGTTCGGAGATTGCACGTCGGGGTTCGCCTTCATCCTGGTGTCAGAGCAGACACTCTGAACATCTAGGATTGTTAATTTTTTGTAAGTTTTTAATTTCAGTTGATGTTCGATAAACATACTTTCTACTGTTGATACTAATGATTTAAAATGAAAATTATCCACAGATGCACCTGAAGAACGCATGGGATCACCTCCATCCTGATGACACGGAGTGTCTAGGTGCCTACGGGGGTAGTTGTCGTTACTTATAGTGGCCTGTACCGAGGCAGTTGCTGCAGTATGTTCGAGGTCCCAGATGTAAGTATTTGTCATATTATAGCTTTATTGTATCTGACTTGTAGTTCGTATTAGTCATACTATCCAGTTAATAATGTTTCATGTTTATTACTTGTAGATCGTCTTTATATGTCTATGCACTGGTCATTGGGTCGTATGTCGAGTTTGGCTAATCGAGTGAGATATTTAGCTGCACGACCCATTGTCGCATCAGATGGACGATCCTTCTGACCCGGACATCTATCATCACCATCACCACCAGCTGATCCCGCTTCGATGTCTTCTTCCCCGATTGCTCGTTGCTGGTGGTTATTTTTAGAGGCGCCAAATTCCTGTTACATGCTACATGCTGCCCATTACGAGGATGCTAGTTGATCAGCAGTTCTTACAGATGGATAGCCTCAGTTGTGGCGCATTCGCCTACATATATGTCGAGTGTTTGTTGGGTGAGTCGCCTACAGTACACGAGTATCGGTAGAAGATGGCGTTGGCGATTTTTGCTCACAGTAGAGAGATATTACCTGATAGTTAGTTTGTACTTTGTATTTTATTTTAACTTTCGCGATGTATGACTGCATATTTATGATTGACTGTACATATTGACCATATTCGATTCAAGTGTATATATTTGTTGATCGATATAGTTTGTATCTTGTTTTGGTATTTTTGCTCTAGTTGGTTTATTGGAGATAGTTGGTTTGTGGGAGATGGTATTATTTGCTGGTCGTGTTGGTATTATTTGTTGGTTGGTGTGTGTTACATGTTGGTTTATACAGCTAACAGAGGAGTCATGCCTGATCGAAGCTCACATAACTCGATATCGAGTCACTAAGACTTGAAATCGAGTAACATTTACTCGATATCGAGTATAAATTAAATATATATTGAAGGATTTGAAACATGGCTGTACAAGCTGAAACAAATAGTTTTTCAAATTTAAAGTGCAACAAAGACTAAGGCAGCAATGCAAGAATTTAAACAAAGACACAACTGAAACAAATTAAAATACATAATTGAACTAAACAGTTTTGACTACTCATGTTTGGACTTTGATGAAGTTCCTTCCCCAAAACGGGGATGCCTAGACAAATATCTAGGGACACGAGCTGACCACGGCAAAATTTTGACAACTTCCTTCTTCTAAGGCTCATTCTTGAATAGTAGGGCGAGTTTATCGAATAAGGGTTCCTCGTCTAACTCATATGTGGTTGCGAGGGTTGCATCAACCTACATGAACATAAAATTAACAAAAATTAGAAGTAAACAAAAGTGCTTGAAATATGTATAAAATATTACCCTGCCCAGTCAAACCTATTCTGATGAGTAGAATGTACGAAAATAAGCTTGCGATCCTAAACAACGCCTGGAGTGGCAAGCATATTAGCAAAAAAGTTGTAGCGAGCTTGAAGATTCTTAAGGCGTCGATTCACCTCAGAAAATGTGAAAGTACAGTCAAATTGTGACTTTGGAAGAGCCTTAACACCTAACACGGAAGTGTTGTTAAACCCACCGACCTCCCAATTACCTTTATTTAACTCGCTCACAAGGAAATCAACAAGTACAATATCTATCAGCATTGTCCACGTATTTGTTTCATTGTATAGCACAATAAGGAAATTATTTCTGAGTTTCTGAGGGGGTGGAAGAGGAGAGAAATTAAGGTCGTCTGTGCTCATTTTGATGTAGATGGATGATAGGTGTAAATGTATTTCTCATTGACGGGGTATTTATATTACACCTTGAGCTTCATACTCATCAATTAAAATCTCATGAGGATAAGAAATATCAATGAAAATCTGAAACAAAGTATTGTAGGACAAGAAACATCACTGAAAAGCTGAAACAAAGGCTCATAAGACAAGAAATATCAATGAAAAGCTAAAACAAAGTATTGTACTTTATTATGAGATATAACACGATATTGAGTCATACTACTTGGTTATCGAGTCATATAAGTGGTACAATTGAATTACAAACTTTATGGATTACATGTTCAATTTACTGATTGACTTCAGAAACTCTATGAGGACAAAGCCTCCTACTGTGTCCTTCCTTCTTACAAATACCGCATTTTCTTGGAATTGTTCTAGCATGTTGATCAATCGTGTTGCTTCCACTCGCACTCGTTGCATCATGGCAAATAGGGAACACCAAGTACATGTAGAATGATTTTGACCCTCTTGATGACATCTAGAGCATAATACGGACCACTGTGAGCTACTCGAGTCCTCGGTCGGCCAGCTTGTCGAGGATTTAGAGGTGCCTTGACAATGAAAAGTTGTGTCATTTTCTGCACATTCCAGTCGTTAGGATATGCAATGGGCATGACGATTGGAGAATAAAGTTTCCACATTGTATTTGTTTTTATAGTAGTTGTGCACGTAACTGTAGACTGATTGATTTGCCTTATTGAAATAAATAGCAAAAAATGTACATAAGGATATCGTAGACGTGAAATAATTTGTAATATAGTAAAAAAGTTTAAATATACCTGATTGCCTGAATCCCATAATAGATCAAGCTGAAACACTCGACAAGTACACATTCTCTTGGCCAATTAACAACAAAAGAACGTATCCTTCACAGAATAAATTAGGCTACTAAAAGGTGACATGTGAATCTTATCAGCCAGTGCACCTGCCTCCGTCAATATCTGGATTGTATATGTGGTGACTTCATTATTCATGTTTTGGGCTGCAATTTGCTGTGGAACCACTCCTGAATGAGGTTTCGAATAGAATTGAGAAACGAAAAAATGGCAATTTCCTAGACCAGACAAGTCTAGAATTAAGAACCTCTATTGCATTCGATGTCATAAACCCGAAGCATCTAACTGGACAAAGTGCACGTGCCCACCTTTTCGTTCCAGCCCTACCAACTCCTCGTAGGACTTTTCATTTGTATTTTGAATCAGGGCCATAATCTTCTTGATTTTTTTAGGAGAGTAAGTGTACGCAACCTTTTGGTATGAGATCACCACTTGACCTCGATAATTTCTAATATTTTGCCTCAAGTGATATGTGCATATACCATGCACAACATCAGAGTATACAATGCCAACTGGATTCTTAATACTTTTGTGACGATCGGATACAATGAGCATATTTTCAGGACATCCGTACATGTTTCGTAATTGCTTCATAAACCATTCCCATGATTTGTCCTTCTCCTTATCAGCCACACCAACTGCTTATGGAAACACTTGTTCATTGCCGTCTTTCCTAACCGCAACAAAAGACACACCTTTAAACTTGCCCTTTAGGTGTGTGCCATCAACAACAATAACAGGTCTACAACACTCACTAAATCCTTTAATTGACCCATGTAAAGCAATATAAACATACTTGAACTATCATCGTCATCAGTCTCATGTAGCGCAATTGTACCAGGGTTCTCTTTTTTCAACATGTACAAGAATGCAGGTAAAATCCCTTAAGACTGTAAGTGGTCACCATGTATGAAGCTGTAAGCACGATGTTGTAATTTTAGTGCTTTATTGTACACAATATCTATACCATGTTCAGCAGACAAATCATTAATAATATCCCTAGATTTAAGGAATCGTCCCTCCTTTAGTAGTCTTGGCGCAAATAGGGCTCCAATAATCGTCGAAGGCAATTGTCGAGGAGCATGTCTACTTAGGTTGGCTTCACATTTATGAGGTTGTTCGAATTTAGTCACTTTCCAACATCCTCCTTAGATAGCATTTGCACGAAGTAAGAATGTGCATCCTTTATGTTTGCAAACATCATCATAGCGTGAAGTTGGAGACCGTGTTGTTCTATACTCCACACGATGGTGTAGATGGTAGAAGCCCAACTTTGTTACCATTTCTTCCTTGCTTTCAAGCACTGCACCTTTAAATAAGTCGCGCTCGATGTTAGGTGGTTCTTGTGGAATAGAAATAGGGTCGGGATACTGATTAGACATTCCAGGATCCATCCAAGCATATTTCTACCAAACCATTGAGAGCTTCGTATGTTCAGCGTTCTTATCTACTTCGTTGGCATCAACATGAGGAACTTTATGGATTAGAAATCGTCTATTCTGAAGAAGTACATGATCGTCATTGTCTCCTATTATGATATCATTATTCACATCATTCCCTTTACGGTCATCCGGAACAAAATAGTCATATTTTTCCATCCAAAGTGATCATAAATCAATCGACGGACTAATTCATCATCAACGTCGTAATCTGGATTGTCATCTTCTTCCTCAGACGTGTGACCATCATTGTCCCCCGATGGAACAAATTGTTTATCTTGTTGGTTATGTTCATCACCAACAAAATCTTGGTCATCTTGGTCATCATAATTGCCACCGTCCCCGAAATCATCATAATGCCCAAATCATCATTAAATTCCACATGATCACTACTATTAATTCTAGGTTGATGCTCCAAGATAGGATATTTACTTGGACAATTATCGGGCACTACATGTTGCATAGACGTTTGTTGAGGCTCCAAGGTCCTAGATTTACTTAGATAATTATCGGGCACATCATGTTTCATATAGGTTGGCATACACTGTGGTGGACCATGTATATAATTCATGCCGTAGTGAGAATTATATGGATTTATGGGCATGAATTGACTGCCGATATCATAAGAATAAGATTGAGCAGCCATGAGGTTCATAAAACCATGTGGATTGTTATTTCTGGTGTACGAAGTCCCCACCATCCCATGATCTTTTGGTTGTAAGGTCACAAATAATCGGGGATCTTTAAAAATTTTAGCTACTCATCGAAGATCTCGTTCACACATAATCAAAGATTTAACCTCAGAACCACCCCCAGTTGACATTAAACAGTGTAATTTGTATTCACACAATCGCCGATCACCATTTACAATGTTATGAACAATATCGACAAACCCACTATATGGACAATTATGACTTTATCATCCTCCATCTGAAACCAACAACAACAGATTATCAATTTAAAGAACATAAAAAAAATTAAAGGCTGACATGTAACTCGAAAACCATCTAACTCGATGTCAAGTAACATGTGATTCGACATCGAGTCAAATGTAACTCGGCATCGAGTTAGATGTCGAGTTATACTGCAGACTGGTTGTAATGCCCCAAAATATTTGAAATGTAAAAATATTTGAAAGCGTGAATCATGAAACTCAGAGGGAAACGTAAGCAGTTACACTATATCGATCAAACATTCATAATGCAATAAAAATCATTTTCTGACACCAAGGGTATCTCCCACCCGTTGGCAGCTTAAATAGCCCATCGACCCTTTCTGACACCGATGGGGCATCCCCACCCGTTGGCAGCATATATATAGCCCGTCGGCCCTTTCTGACACTGAGGGGTCATCCCCCATCCCTTGGCAGCATATAAATAGCCCGTAGGCACATTTTAGCTGTAGGTCCCAAGGGGTGTGAGTAAGGTTTAGAAGGGGGGGTTGAATAAACCTTACCAACTTTTCGATTTTAGTCCTTTTAAAATATTACAGAGTTACTTACACATCTAAGTCCTTGAGGGACAGCTAAGTTAGTTAATCAGCAGAGTTAGCCACTCAACAGACTCGATAGAGCTGTTGATAGAATAACTCAGCTGTTTAGACTAAACCTTAACTTGGCTGTGATGAGTTTTTCAAATTGTAAGACATAACACCCTTGAATTTGATTTAACTTTATTTTAACACTTGGTTTTTAGCACTTTGTTAATTATCGCTTGATAGCAAATTATCGTAGATATAAGGTGAGTATGCAGAAATAAAGTGCTGAAATGTAAATGACACAATAATTTTTATAGAGGTTTAAAGATGGGGTAATTCTTCTACTCCTCTCTTCTCCAACACCTGGAGGAATCTGCTAAGTAATGATCAATTCACAAAGTGGTTATCAGTCCCGTATACAAGTCTTGATCACACAAATGACTTGCTCCTTTGGGACTCAACTGAGATGCCTTGGTCACACAACAAGCTTCTCGTCCGACTCGCCTTCACAGGCGCATCGCTTTGCTACTTCAGCCACTTTCTCAAGATTTTTGGATTTGATCACGAAGCCCTCCAATAACTTGAGATTGGTTCGACCTTGAACCTTCCTACAATCCTCCTTGGAAAGTAGACCCCTTTTGATTCTTCAAAAGTTTCCTCTTCAACTGTTTGAAGTTGTCTTTCCTTCACAGCTTTGTGTTGGATCGATTTCCTTCGAGATTTAGGCTTGAGGATTTTGCTTGAATAACTTGAGAGTGTTTGCAGGTTACAGAATGACTATTGCTTGTTATTTCAGGTGTGCAAAGTTCAGGTAACCTTTTCTCAAAGTGATTCCTCACTTTTTTATAGTGCACTTTCAAAAATCTGCCCGTTAAAGAGATAGTCTGATTTTTAAAAGTCACTTGTGTTCGTTGGATTGTCTTGTTGCAGTCCTTGATGTTGACATTTCCTCGTGTTTAATGTCTTGAAGCATTGCAACATTCTGACACTTGGTGCAGTGCTTCCCATTGGTTTGTTCCTTTTGCACACAACTGGAACTCATACTTAATCTCCGACAACTTTAATAGGTTACTATTCTCGAGCAACATTCTTGACTTTTATCAATGGATCTCGCTCGTTGTCTTGACTTGACTCAGCCTCTTTATTCCCCAGTGACTTTGAAGTTAGCTTCCAATCAAGGGATGACTCATCCGTCACTTCAACTTGAGACTTGGCTTGAGTTGACTTGATCGACTCTTCATACAAACCTATATCACACCGATACTCCTTCAATGAGTTCTTGACATCTCTTTCTTTGCCACACTCACCGCTTTCACAATGAGTCTTCATTCTAGTATTCATTGACTTCTTGTATTCCCTGTGCATAGTCGACTTGACTCTTGTTGTTCAAATTTATCTATTACAATACAAATTACAAGGAAAATGGGGTGCCAACTTTCTAGTCTAAGTTTTACATGGCATTTATCAAAATCTAAACAATAAATTTCCCAATAATTTCCCATTTTTGATGATGCCAAAACTTAAAACACACAAACAAAATGCAAACAACAAAGATACATACAGACAAAATGCAGAACAAAGAATGTATGCGTGAATCAATCTTTTTATTGATCATAACATTCTTGTCCTTTACATACCAAGTTACAATATGTATCAGAGCAATCAGAGCATACTTATATCTACGCAAATTACAGATTTTTCATTGAATGTACAGAAGACTTACATGCATATGTATTTACAAAAGTAAAATACATGAAGGGGTTAGCAGCAACACTTCATCGTCTTCCGCATCCTTCTTTTTCTTTCTTCACTGCTTCGTCTTCACACCTCTATTCCTTTTCTATTCCTCTTCAGCTGCTTTCTTCTTTTCGTAAGCTCTCTTTGCAACTTCATCTTTTCTTTTTCTTTCTTGTCTTTCTTGCCATAGCTGAGTTTGCCTCTTATTTTCTTCTTCGATTCTTTTGACATATTCAACATTTTTTTTCTCCACTTCCAGATTGGCTACAACATCATATCCAGCCCAGTAGATCATTCCTTTCTTGCCTAGATCTACATATTCAATATTTTTGGGTAGAGGTCTAGGTTTAAAACCTCTTCCTCCACCACTACTTCCTCCTCCTCTGGGCATATATTGTACTGGAGTTTTCTTCTTACCAGCTGAATGGCTGCTGGTAGTCTGTTTCCTATTAGCTTCTTCACATAACTTCAGACCCTTCTCCCAGTAAAGATCCCAGGCTTGGGCTAATGGCATGTCCTTGAAATAGCCTTCGGATTCAAGAGTTTGAAATTCTTCAAACGATCTTGGCTCGCTTCCGCCTTCCTCGAATGGCATCTTGGTCCTTTCCTCGCCGGAATGCCACCAAACTATTTCAACACTTCTAGTACACTGGACATTCGCCTTCTTTTCAACCACCTTCATCCCTCGCTTCCACAATTCTTCTTTTCTCGCATAGGCACAAAGTGAGTGTTGGAGCGGCAGAGTCACCGAACGCTTGTCGATTATGCTAGTCGGATGACTTTTTGTTGAGAGGTTTATGCAAGCATTAATGTCACATCCTTTGGCCTTTCCCTCAACATCTTTTCCTTCTCACCGATTCATCCTTTTGCTTGTCACCGATCTTCCTTCAATTTCTCGTATTCCTCTTCCCCCTTTTTGCATAATCAAGGAGAGAGAAACCCTGAACATTCCCGCGAGCATGAAATCAAGTCGGCCGAGAGCCGAAGTTCGCAGAGTCTTCTCGCGCATAAGCCGTGGAATTCTCGAGCGAGTGGCTTTCGATTCACCGTCACCACTTTCATCTCAGCCATGAGAAGGCTGAACTTTGAATTCATGGACTCTTCAACACGCACTTTCATTTCGATGAAATTCATGCAAAGAATCCATCTCGCTTGTATGGGAGCATGTAATCTCTCCATATAGGTCTCCATCCTTTCTTCATGTCGATTGTCGCACCTGCATCAAAGATTCTCGTTGTATAGTGCCTTGAAGTAGTGAACTTGCTCGAGACGCATGGCACTCGCTATTGAGAACATTCCCTTATCCTCGACCACCACTCCTCTCAAGTGTGTCTTGAGAGTGGCATCTCTATTGTCCAGCGCATGTCGAGAGAGGCTTGCCCGCCGTTCAATCTTCTCAATCTCTTCATAGATCTTCTTGAAGATTTCACGATCTCACTTTATGCGATTTGAGTCGCCTAACGCCACTCGATCGATGTTGAATTCTCATGGGTACAATTGAGTCAAGAGGAATTATAGATCTTCTTGGACAAGTGTAGAGCTTCTGTTTCTCTTGCGCTCTTTTTTCTTCTAGCATGGGCAACTTCGAGAAAAAAGGAATACATCTTCAATGCATCGCTCGCACTTGAGATATTGTGGCGCGAGGTGGTCACCGCCGCAGCTTTGGTAGCCTACGCAGCTTGAAGTTGTAGCAACTAGGGGCATGAATGTTTTTGCTCACTGATCGAGCCTCACTGCCTTAACAGCCTTCTTTGGTCTCAAAGAGGTTTTTCCATTTGAGTAGATCGTCCTCGGTTGTATCATCAATACATCGGATGATGATGGAACCTGGGGCTTGGTTCATCATCAAATTTGAATGTTTGACGAAAGCAGCTTTGAAACTTGACTTACTCGCTTTGGTGGAAGAACATCCTCACCGGGTCCTTGTGATGTGCAACAGGGGTGGACTCAGCTTCATCTTCAGATCCTAGAAATGATATATCAGGGTTGTCTTGGGAATCATGAAGTGCACTAATTTCCTTCTCAGATTCTTCAATGTGAACATGAGGGATGTTCTGCATTTCTTTCTCTTTACCCAGGAAAGTCTCAACCTCCTTCGGGCCTTCAATACCTTTAGCAGTCTCAACTGCAGAAAGCCCTTCTACATTCCCTTCGATAGACACAACTATCTTTGGGTCTTCTGCAGTGGCATCCACAGGAGTCTCAACCCCTTGGATTGCACTTTCATTGCCCAGAGTGTTAACTCCCGGGGCATTTCCAACCTGTGCCTCGACTGCATCAACAGCGTCCTCAGCCTGCAAAGAAGTTGGCACTTCAGCTGAGACAAACTCAACTATCCGAGCTTCGTTAGTGACAACTTGATGTTGTTCTTTATCTTTAGCTTTCTCCACTTCGCCTCCTTGCGTCATTGTGGAGTCATCCGCAGCATCCTCCGACCTAGCTGCAGTGGAGTGAGTTTCCCCCTCAGCTAGCGCACCAGCTGAGTGACTAATGGTGGGGTCACTCGCTCCCGGACTCCCACTGCTTTCCATTGAGTGTTCAAATGCCGTAAAGGTGGGTAAGACACCTTCAATAGGGGTTGGCTCAATTTGGGTGCCCAAGTTCCTGTCATCGCCAAGTCCCTTGACCCATCTTCCGAGTGTGCTTTGGGACGTGGTCGCAAAGAATAATCGTGGGCAATCTGCACCACTCCCAATGAGTCTATTTCAGAGAGATTTTGAGGACTCTCCAGGTCCTTCCATCAATTATCGCTCATTCACCACCGGATTCCCTTAGAGCTTATCGTATTTCAGATTTTCTTTTTCTTGTGCAAGCAATGGATCCAAGTCTTCATCACTTTCGAGAACATATCAAAATAAGGGTGAGAGTGGTCTAGAGTCCCAAGAAATGACATATGTTTGCCTTCTCCAAAGGTACATGGGCTTGCTTCTTCACCTTTCTTTTCTCGTCCGCCTTTTATGATACGGAGGATGTCCATGCAATTCTCCTCATCAAGAGCCTGGCCGTGCAAAGGTAATCCCTAGAATTGCATTAACTCCTCTTCCTCCTCTATAAACTCTCTCATCGAGATTATGTTGTCCTCATCGCTTCTTCTTCCTCAAATGCTCTATCCACAAATTGGTCTTCTATTTGCCTCACGACCGCCTCAAGATACTTGGTTGTTTCATCAACAACTTCTGAGATCGCACTTCTTCAATAGCCTCGAGATTTTCTCCACCGAGTGGCAGACTCAGCTGTCTTCTCAAGCTCTGAAAGCTTAGAGATTCTCTTTCTTCTTTTTGTCCGTACCAGAGGAATTGCTGGTTCGGATTCCTCTTCTTCAGGTTCTTGGGCGGCAGGGGTCGGAGCATCTTTCTTTGATTGAGGAGCGCTTTCTAGTGCTTAAGGCCCTCTTCTTTTTGATGGTCGGAGAAGGTATTTGGGCTTCCTTCTATGCCTTACCGCGTGGGCAGGTGAGACACGGCCGCCGTAGGTGACTCCTACCGGGGGGGCAGGGGGGCTTCCATTGACTTTGCTACAGGGACAACTTTCTTCTTTGCAGCTACAGGGGCAACTTTCTTCTTTGGAGGGGAGGCAACATTTGTTTCCTCGGGGTCAGCTAATTCCCCCTCACTGGTGTCCGCCCTATTTGCATGGGCTCTCTTATGGGCTCCTGAAAGATTAGCCCTAAACATCTTCTTGTTTACATGGAAAGGATTTCCATGCTGAAGGGGAATGCCCTTCACTTCCATCAAGTGGCCAATAACTAGGCCATAGTCGAGTGATCCTCCAAAGGATCCATCCTCCTTGAATGATTTATTCGCAACGCTCGCGTAGTCCGGCCGATAATGAACTCAAATTTCCGGCTTAACTTTCTTCCCTTGCATGATCGCAGCCATGACGATCAGCTTAGTCTTTGACAGTTGATTGAAACTGCCAAACTTCATATCCACGCATTTTGAGACGACATCCATCAGTTTGTGATAGTCGTCCTTTAGCAATTTATGGTCAGCTGTGTACACTACCTTCGCAGCACACTCGGGTTTGGCTACTTCTTTCCATGTCGCAGCCAAGTCGACATCAGCTTCGTATATTTCTGGCATACCCTCGGACGGCAACAAACAGTGCTCCGCAAGGTCTTTAGCAGTGATCATGATGTCCTTGCGGTTGACGGAGGACTTGACACCTTCGTCCTGCACCTCTGCATTCACATAAAACTTCGCCACCTCTTCCAGATAGGTGTGCGAGTATTCTATCGTCAAAAAAGCTTTAAGCCCAGATTTTTCCAAAATATCCGCGATTTTCTTCACAAGGGTTGCATCCGAACCCTACTTAACCATGCCTTTGAAATCCACTGAGGAGCCTGAGGGGATTTGCTTCGATAACTTGACGAAATTAGTCTTTGGTGCCATTTCTAGAAGATTCTACCGATTAAATCTTGATAAACTTGTTTTGAGAACTGGTAGGGTTTTTGAGAGAAAAGAGACTTGCTTTCGAATACTTGAAGATGAACAGTTTTGAAGTGTGTGAGATAAAACTGAAAGACTGAGTATATAAGGGTTATGAAAGGACGAGTTTTTGGTTTTTGAATTTTGATCGAGATCAACGGCTCAGATTTAGCATGTCACGTTGCATTTAATTTCTCGCATTTAATGTGGCAGCATTTATATCCAATCATGTGCTTATCAGGCAACCTTGATCGCATTCGCCATTATTACGCCGACGCTATCCTTAAAAACATTCCCACTCATTAAAAACGATCGCGTTTTTGTCACTTAGCTCATAAATGACTCACCACTACACAAATGACTCAACTCTTCTTCTCTCCTTTCGTATAGTGACTCAAATTGCCTAACTCGATACAACCGACTTTCCAATACTACGGCCGGTTCACTTGGCCGATTCATGAATTTTGTTCTATTTTCATCTTTTTCGCTTTCCATCTTTTCTCATTGAGTCTTCCGAGTGTCACCACCAATTAACCCTAGCTCATGCTTAAGCTCTTCAAATCTTGATTCACATAAGGGTTTGGTGAATATGTCACCTAAATGTTTATCGCTTGAGATATATTCCAAAGTGATGTCTTTCTTTTCAACATGATCTCTTATAAAGTGATATCTCGACATCAATGTGCTTTGTTCTTGAGTGCAACACAGATTCTGAGTGATTGCAATAGCACTTGTGTTATCACACATAATTAGAATCTCTTTTTCTTCAATTTCATAATCTCTCTGTTTGTTGTCTCATCCATAAGACTTGGGCTCAACAACCGCCGCAGCCTATGTACTGCTTTCACCGTGGATGTGGCTATTGAGTTTTGCTTCTTGCTAAACCAAGAAACCAACTGCTTTCCGAGCATTTGACAAGTTCCTCAAGTACGCTTTCATTAACTCTACATCTAGATAGTCGTAGTCTAAGTAACCAATAAGCTTGAATCCACCTTCCTTGATACCACAAGCCAACTTCTTGCATCCCTTCAAATATCTTAGATTCTCTTTAGCCGTCATCATATGGCTTTCTTTTGGTGTAGATCGAATCTTGCACATACACCTACCGCAAAGGTGATATCTCGCCTCGCTTAAGTCGTTAGATAGAGCAGGTGATCCAATAAGTGCTCAGATCTTGTTTGATCCACAGTTTACCATCCGCATCTATGTCCATCTTAATCGATGTATTCATTGGTACTTTCACGAAGACTTCTCTTCCATACCAAATTTCTTCATTAAATCTCCGTGTACTTTGTTTGACTTATGAAGGTTCCATCCTTCAGCTGTTTAACTTGAAATCCTAAGAAGAAGGTCAGCTCTCCCATCATGCTCATTTCAAATTTGCCTTGCATGAGGTTTGAGAACTTATCACACAGCTCTTTGTTTGTGGATCCAAAAATGATGTCATCCACCTATATTTGAACAAGTAGTATACTCTCCCCATCTTGAATTCTGAAGAGTGTCATGTCCACTTGCCTTTGGTGAATCTATTGTCAGTTAGAAATTGAGACAATGTGTCATACCATGCTCTAGGTGCTTGTTTCAATCCATATAGAGCTTTCTTGAGCTTGTACACCTTATCTCCAATGGTTTTCTGCTCAAAACCTGGAGGTTGCTCAACATAGACTTCTTCTTCCAACAATCCATTCAAAAATGCACTTTTCACATCCATTTGATATACAATGAAGTTTTTGTGTGCAGCATAGGCAAGAAACATCCTTATTGCTTATAGTCTTGCAATAGGAGCAAATGTTTCATCAAAATCTATTCCCTCTTCTTGGCAATACCCTTTGGCTACCAATCTTGCTTTATTTCTTACCACAAATCCTTCCTCATTCATCTTGTTTCTGAAAACTCATTTTGTGCCAATAACATTTTGATGGGTTGGTCTTTGTACCAATTCCCATACCTTGTTCCATTCAAACTGATTCAGCTCTTCTTGCATGGCTTGAATCCAATGTGTGTCATCTAATGCTTGGGACACATCTTTTGGCTCTATTTGGGAAATAAAACAAGTGAACATTGCTTCTTGTTGAGCTCTAGATCTAGTTCTTACACCATCTCTAACATCTCCAATGACAAGCTCTGGTGGATGGTCTCTCAGCCATCTCACATCAGGTTGAAGCAAATCAGCTGGGTTTAGCTGTCTTGCAGCTGTGTTGTCTTGAGCAGCTCTCTCATCATTACTTAGCTGCAGATTTTCCAGCTGTCTTTGAGATTCAGCTATCTCATCTTCATCTTGGTTGATTTCTCTTGCTTCTGCTTCAACATAAGGACTTTTCTCGCATAGTCATAATGATTCAAATTATCGCCTAACTCTTCAATGTCTTCTCCATTCACATTAGGTTCATCAAAAACCATGAATGGACTCTTCGTGACCATAGTCCTCTTGTTCAACACTCTATAGGCTTTGCTCTCAGCTGAGTATCCCAAGAAGATACCTTCATCAGCTTTAGCATCAGACGCCTTTAAATTATCTTTGCCATTGTTGTGGATAAAGAATTTACATCCATATATTCTAAAATACCCAACATTTGGCTTTCTCCCTGTCCATATTTCATAGGGAGTCTTTGTCAGTTATCTGTTAATCATGCATCTATTTTGAGTATAACATGCAGTGTTTATGGCTTCAAATTTCAAAATCTTTTAGGCAATCCCCGCTTCAGCTAACATGGTCCTTGCAGCTTCCTTGAGTATTCTGTTTCTTCTTTCTGCTACTCCATTATGCTGTGGAGTTCTTGCTGCAGATAATTCATGAGAAATGCCATTTTCAACACATTACTGAGTTATTATCCCATTGACAAACTCAGTTCCTCTATCGATCTTATCCTTATAATGGTTTGACTCTTCTCATTTTGAACTCTTCTCATCACCGAGGTAACTTCGCAAGGTTTCTTTCTTTTTGCACATGAAAATTGTCCATGTATATCTTGAATAATCATCCACCACCACTAAGGTGTATTTCTTTCCACTTATGCTGTCTGGCTCAACTTGACCAAATAGATCCATATGCAACAGATGCAATATTCTTGTTGAAGATGGGCTAGACTTCTCTTTGAATGATGATTTGATCTGCTTCCCCATCCGCATGCATCACAAACACTTTTCTTCTTGTACACCGAGTCCGGCAAATTCTTCTACAAGATGACTCCTTGCAATCTTGTTGATCGTCTTGAAATTCGATGATCGAGCTTCTTGCCACCCACCAACTTGATTCGGCCGTATTTTTTTGCTACCGACAAGTGCTTGGTGGGCAATGACCGCCTACCACATATATATTCTTCTGTCTGGATCCTTGCAACACTATTTCATTTGATTCTGTGTCTTTAATTTGGCACACTCCCATATTGAATCCAACATTATAGCCCATGTCACATAGTTGGCTGATGCTTAACAGGTTGAAGTTGAGGCCTTAACATATGCAACATCTGTGATTTCTAATCCATTTTTCTTGATGGATCCAGTGCCTCTTATTTCCCCTGGAGCTTAATTTTCTCCAAATATGACTTTTGCGCCTCTAATCTCCTTGAATTTTGACAAATTTTTCTTGTTCCCTGTCATGTGTCTGGAACATCCACTATCCATGTACCAGGTTTCTTGGCACTCAGCTGTTCCTTGAACCTGCAATCAAGAAAATTAGTTTTTAGGTACCCATGCTTGTCTGGGTCCTGAGGGGTTAGTGTTGTAAGATGATCCAACCAACCTATAGCCAAATGACTTGACTCTAAGAGGTTGCCATCTATCTGTGCCATAATCATAACTCACTTTGGCAAATTGCTTGGGGGCTTTAGGTTCATACAACTGTCTCTTTTGTCTGTATGTCTGTGTGTGTGTTTTAGCAATTACCTTCTTGGGTGGTTGTGATATTTCTGAGTGTAGTGCCATGTGTGCTGATGATAGCTCTTTTGCCTTTGGAATGACCTTTGCTGAGTTCTAGGCCTTTGCCATTTGGGCTTATATTCCTTAGGTCTTTGCTGATATTTCACATTGTTCCAATCAGCTTGGCTTGAGTAGTTTCTACTATTCCCATCATATGTGTTTCTTTGATAAAACTTCTCCTGTTCTTGGTAGCTCTGCTTGTTCTTCACAGTACTTCCTATTTGGAGTTTGCTTTGAGAACTCGCCGAATTTCTTCTCGCTTGTCCTCTCAAAGATACTCAATCAATCGCTTCCTTTTCCTTTATATCCAAAGCCGCTTGTTTGTGATTGTGCTTTGGAGTGAGTGTGGGTGCAACATTTGGTGTCTTGGATTTTTGAGATGCTTCATTACTTGAAGATCCTTTTTTCCAAAATCACTCCTCGGGAGTTTGACTTTGCACAAAATGAATTGAATCCTATGCCTGTCTTATCTCCACACTCTTTTTGGCTCATAATAAGGTCGCCCAATGATTTAGATGCCTTTGTAAATGATGTAATCACATTTTTGAGATCATTTTCCCTTTTTCTATAGCAAATCTCTCGCTATTAGTTTAGCTTTCTCGGCCTTGACTCTTTGTTCTCATCACCTATGTGACTCGTAGTACTCGCTTCCTTAGTCACCGTGAGTTTTGGCTTTTGAGTGGGCCGCTTTTCCTCGTTTAATAGTGTGTGGGGGGATTTAATGTGCTCAAAGTCTTTCATCATTTTGACTAATGAATCGTAAAGATCAGTGGTGATGAAGTGTGTGTGTACAATCACTATAACTAGAATCTGAGTGAGATGAGTTAGAGTGTACCTCATCTTCTTGGTCAGGTTGATCTTGTTCTTTAGCCATTAGACAGATCATTGGTTCTTCTCTCAGAGTCACTTGAGTAGTCACCACTACTCTGAGTCTCCGCTTTCTTTAGACTTAGTTGTCTCAAAGGCTTCCTGCGCACCAACATAGCCTTTTTCTTTTCTTTGTCTTCTTTCTCTGAAGACTCTTCTTTCTTCTTCATTCATGTATTTATTGACTACAGTATATGGACAATCAATAGAAAAGTGTCCTTGTTGTTTACTGTTCCAACACATGTTTTTAGCTCTTTGATCAGCTCTTTCCGTTCTTGGGTTATCAACTCTCTGATATTCAACCTTTTGATGCTCAGCTCTCTTGGGTGGCCTATCTTCCCTTGACTTGGAGGGAGCTGAATGTCTCCTGGAGGATTCACCCTTGTTTCTTTTATAGTTCTTGTTGAAGAACTTGTTGAATCTTTTAACCATTAGGGCAATTTTCTCCTGGTCAATGACTTCCTTGACCTCAGCTCTCTTCACATCCTCGACTATAAGTTGCACTGCTTTGGGTACAACTGTCTCCTCTTGATCTTTTCTTCTCAGCTCAAATTCATAGGCTTTGAGGTCTGAGAATAGTTCATAATTGGATGTTGTTGTGAGGTTCATTGAATGTCTCAGGGCCATGACCTTCGTTTCCCATTCAGCTGGGAGGCTTCTCAAAATCTTCATACACATTTCCTTATGTATATATTCTTTCCCAAGTGCTGATAATTCATTTGTGATTTCAGTGAATCGAGCATCCAGCTCATCCAAGGTTTCACCTGCAAGCATTTTGAAATTTTCAAATTTTTGTACAGCAACAGACAATTTGTTTTCTTTAATTTGCTCAAATCCTTCACAAATTAAAGTTAATTTATCCCATATTTGTTTTGCAGTTTGATAGGATTTGACTTTGTTGAACATTACTTTGTCCAAGGTTTTATAAAGTATGTCCTTGGCCACATTGTCCAAGTTGTATCTTTTTTTGTCCTCATTTGTCCATTCAGTCCTTGGTTTCTCAACCAGATCGGTCTTGCTTCAAGAGCTAGCTTTCTTCTCCTTCACCAATTGTTTCAGATAGTTGTGTTCACTTTCTCCAGTCATCAAATTCCTCAATAGTGAACATAGGAATGCATGTCAAATTTGCTTCCATGATAATAACTTTGCTGAATAAAAAATAGCTTTTGAAAGAGCAAGTGTTAAAAATTTCTTTGAAAGATTAGAGATCTAGTTCAGTAACCAGTGTGGAAGGCTCAATGAACCAACCGCTCTGATACCACTTGTAGGTCCCAATGGGTGTGAGTATGGTTTAGAAGGGGGGGTTGAATAAACCTTACCAACTTTTCGATTTTAGTCCTTGTAAAATATTACAGAGTTAGTTACACAAGTCCTTGAGGGACATCTAAGTTAGTTAATCAAATAGAGTTAGCCACTCAAATGACTCGATAGAGCCGTTGATAGAATAACTCAACCGTTTAGACTAAACTTTAACTTGGTCGTGATGAGTTTTTCAAATGGAAGACTAAACACCCTTGAATTTGATTTAACTTTATTTTAACACTTGGTTTTTAGCACTTTGTTAATTATCGCTTGATAGCAAATTATCAAAGATATATAAGGTGAGTATGCGAGAAATAAAGTGCTTTGAAATGTAAATGACACAATAATTTTTATAGAGGTTCAAGATGGGGTAATTCTTCTACTCCTCTCTTCTCCAACTCCCGGAGGAATCCGCTAAGTAATGATCAATTCACAAAGTGGTTATCACCCGTATACAAAGTCTTGATCACACAAATGACTTGCTCCTTTGGGACTCGGGCCGAGATGCCTTAGTCACACAAATGAAGCTTCTCGTCCGATCGAGCTTCTTCACAGGGTGGCTGCCTTGCTACTTCAGCTTACTTTCTCAAGCTTCTTGGATTTGATCACGATGCCCTCCAATAACTTGAGATTGGTTCGACCTTGAACCTTCCTACAATCCTCCTTGGAAAGTAGACCTCTTTTGATCCTTCAAAAGTTTTTTATTCAACTGTTTGAAGTTGTCTTTCCTTCACAGCTTTGTGTTGGAACGATTTCCTTCGAGATTTAGGCTTGAGGATTTTGCTTGAATAACTTGAGAGTGTTTGCAGGTTACAGAATGAATATTGCTTGTTATTTCAGGTGTGCTAGGTTTACGTAACCTTTTCTCAAAGTGATTCCTCAGCCTTTTATAGTGCACTCTCAAAAATCTGCCCGTTGAGGAGATAAGCTGATTTTCAAGAGTCACTTGTGTTCGTTGGCTTGTCTTGTTGCAGTCCTTGATGTTGACATTTCCTCGTATTTAATGTCTTGAAGCATTGCAGCGTTTCTAACACTTGGTGCAGTGCTTCCCATTGGTTTGTTCCTTTTGCACACAACTGGAACTAATTCTTTATCTCTGACAACTTTAACAGGTTACTATTCTGGGCAACATTTTTGACTTTTATCAACGGATCTCGTTCAGTTGTCTTGACTTGACTGCAGTCCTATATTCCTCAGGTTACTTTGAGTTAGCTTCCAATCAATGGATGACTCATCTGTCACTTCAACTCGAGACTTGGCTTCTTGAGTTGACTTGACTGACTCTTCATACAACCAGATATCACAGCCGATACTCCTTCAGTCGAGTTCTTGACATCTCTTTCTTGCCACACTCAGCTGCTTCACAGCGGAGTCTTCCTTATAGTCTTCAGTGGACTTCTTGTATTCCCAGGCATAGCTGACTTGACTGAGCTTGTTCAACCGTATCTATTACAATACAAATTACAAGGAAAATGGGGTGCCAACTTTCTAGTCTAAGTTTTACATGGCATTCATCAAAATCTAAACAATAAATTTCCCAACATTAGCAATTATAGAAGTTGACAAATATAGTATAACGGTACGACATGCTTACAAAATCAGAAATTTATGCACCTTTGAAGTTTAAAAGAAAGCTAGTGATTAAATTGATTGAATGAGACCATATCCGATTGCGGCGTACTTAACACAATTAAATTCATCAACTTAATGACATATGATAATGTAAATAATCATTAAGTAACTTAGTCTCTTAGGCTAAGTAAAGTCTAATACGTTCCTTAAAGTCATGTATCCTATAATCGGGTGTTCGGTACCCTTTTAAAAAGCTTTAAAAATGATAGTTGACCAAAGTCAAAGTCAAATTCAAAGTAAATGGTCAAAGTCAAAAGTCAACATAAAGTCAAATTGTGACTAAATAAATTCTATTAATCACCTAAAAACAATTAATCGACTAACGACCAATTTTAGGCCGAATTCCCGGTTAATCGAACCTTTAATAAAATCATAATTGGACTTTAAAAATCTCGACTTATTTAAAAATAACACTTTGTCTTGAGAAAATCTCGTAAATATCTTTGTCACGTCATTCTTAAAAAAAATCTTTTCGAAATCTCACGTTTCCCGAAAAATCACTTTACGTCACTTCGCGATCTATTCGCCCCGTAACCCGAACCTACTAACATAACACTTAACATCAACTTTTCAAAAGTAACATTAGTTTGCGTGCCAAAAGCACATGTCACATCACTTCATACTTTATGTCAAATCGGTCACTTTTTCTTATGTACCTACACCTGCACCTACACATACACCTACCAACCTATCATCCTATCTCCCATGGCAGCCCTTACACACCACCACCACAACCAACTTCGGCCACCCTCAGCCGGCGGTGCCGCTGCCACCTCTGGTGGACATCGGTCGGCCCCAGCAGAGCGTATTTTGCCATTTTTCGAGCTCTAATCGATTTTTTCAATTCGCCAACCCTAAGAACTAAATTTTAATCACTTTTTAAACATCAAAAATCACTTTTAAAACTGATTGATTTTATAATAAGTCATTCTCAAATCTCTAAGCTTCTATCTTCAAAAATGGTGAATCAAAGAGACCAAAAATCACTAATTCTCCAAGTTCATCTACTAACTTAAATTTTCACCAACAATCACTTAAACAACTTCTAAACATCATATTAAACTATTAATATCATGCTTAAATCATCATAATTTAAATAAAGCTCGAAATAAAAAAACCAAGTCTAGAATCATCACATTTAACCATTAAACTATACTTTTTTAATAGAATCGAAAAATAATATAAAAAACAAAAGAAAGATCCTGATCACAAACTGACCAGGTAGTGCAATGTTTGGAGGCTTTATTAAAAACTACCAAGGTAAAACCTACGCATGTGGGAAAAACCCCTAATAGGAAAAGAGTATCCCCACGAGAATGAAAAAGAACCATAGAAACCAAAGAAAGCACATAACAAAAATTATCTAATCATTCGTGAGAAAAGAGATGATGTCCTCCGGAGGGACGTCCAACCAGATGGAACCTCCCAAGTATTTTCTAAGTTGATCCGCCACACGATTTTCCTCCCGATAGATGTGAGAAATAACGAAATTCATCTGCGAAATCATGTATAGAGGGTACTGCCATTGACCAAAAAGACGCCAAAGCATGGAGATCGCCCGAGATCGAAAGATATCCACCACAAACGGCGTATCTGATTCAACCCAAAGATTTTTCCAACCCTTATGAAAAGCATAGTGGATCGCAAGCATCACCGCCAATAATTCAGCCTCAAAAGCATGGCCAATGCCACATTGCTCAACAAAACATCCTCAAAAAAATCCCTTAGCAGTGCGGTAAACACCCGATGTCATAAGACGCCCTGGAGATCCAGCTGCACTTCCATTTGTATTGACTTTTATCCAACCCAGAAGGGGCAAATGCCAAGGAACTGAGATTATGTGTGGAGCTTTTGGGGTGCGACCCTGAACCTCCAAACAATGTAGACAGAGAAGATCATCTTGAGTATTATACATGCAGCCCTTGTCTAGAGTAGTGTACTTCAAATTAACGCCCGTAATTGAAGAAGAGTTGCCTTCGTAATCCATTTCTTTTCATTAAAAATCACATCATTTCAAATGTGCCAAATAAGCCAGATGCAGGATATAATCGCCACATTCCATAAGAAAGTAATCTGATCACTGAAGCAAAAACCCATCACATGAACCAAGAATTTATTGAAGCTATGGACTTTATGCAAAGCCACAACAAATGATTCAACAATCCAATCCCAAAGAGCCCCTGCAAAATCAAAAGAAACAAAAAGATGATCAATCGAATCCGAGTGAGCATAACAAAGTCCACAAGAGGAAGGACCAATAAATTCTCGATGACGAAGAACGTCCAGGACAACATGGCGTCTGAAGATGGCTCTCCAAATAATGACAGAGCGCCTTTCAGGGATGTGAGAGGACCAAATCCAAGAACCCCATTTAACCATAGGAAAGATGGCCGTAAAATAGCATAGGCCGCTCTAGAGGAAACTGATCCATCCATCGAATGCGTCCACACCCGTTTATCCATAGAATCCGGTGTAATTGGGGACCGAACAATATCACGCACAATATCCACATAGGCTTCAACAAACGAAAAAGTAAGATGTCAAGTGTTACCATAGAAGAAGGTCTGAGATGCGGTTCTAAAAGTGATTACAATATTCATGAGGTATGGCAATCCGATCTGCAATGATGCAACCAAGACAATTATCTATCCAAAATGCAACGGAAGAGTGTGCCCCCCGATTCCATCGAGAATCCATCCAACAGTCCTTTACCAACGGCCGAAGGCCAGCCCAAACAATTAAACTATACCTAATCACGGTCAAATTAAACAAAACATCCACCTAAATATATCACTATTTGGCCGTCCACTTTGGATTAATTAAGGGGTATATTTTTTATTTTTAAAATAAGATTAAAATACATAATCATACTCCTACTAGTTAGATATAACACAATCTTTAAATAAAAAGTGAAACAAAAATCATTTGTTCAAAAATCTATTAATGGCTGAAAATAAAACATAAAAAATGGGGGTTTTAATCTTCACATTTTCATCATCAAAGTTCATTTCTATGGTTGATAATTGGATAGGATCATCCTCCTGAAAAAGATTTAAAGAAAAGACAAAAAATAAAGATAAGATGAAGAAAATATTATCCTTGAAGCTTTCTCATCAATGGAGGATTAGTCTAAGTATGGGAGTGTGAGGGTGTTGTGAGGGTGTTGAGGGATTTTATAAAAAGTAAGAAAGTTGGGGTGGAAAAATTCTCCTTTAAAATTATTAATAAAAATTAGTATTTTTAAATATCCTTAAGTAAGTTATTATTATTTTTAAAAATCCCCAAAGTTAATTAAAACTCGTTTTTCATAAATTAGATGGCCACTGATAATAATAAAAATGTGAGGTAGAAATTTAGTCTCTAATTCCCAAAATATAAATAAGCACTTTAATGAAAATCTCCGAAAATTCACTTAATCGGTCCAAAAATATCGATCCTAAAATTTAAGTCTGAAACTCCATAATAATATCCATAATACATGAAGAAATCGGACAAAAACTAGTCAAACGGCTGGACCGTGTGGGACCACACGGCCGTGTGACATATCCATGTGAAGAAGACATGTCCGTATGAAGTTGAGTGAAAATAGGGGACGAAACCAAGCCGCACAGCCGGACCGTGTGAAGGCCACACGGCCGTGTGGAGTGTATGTGTGAAAGCCACACGGGTCGTGTAACGGGTTGTGGCGGAATTTTGTGTCATTTTCCCATTCAAACTCTACAAGTGATCTCTCCAAGCACCTATATAAAGGACCCAATGCATGCACGAAAATACATACATTCATACACCATACAACACACCAAAATACACAGGAACACAAGATCAAAGGTCTTCTAAGAGAGGAGGGCTAGGTTACGAAGAACACCACAAGGCCTTTCACATCTATGGAAGCACAAGAGCTTTGAAGGCTTGGAAGGAAGATCCATCCTGACAAGAAGGGGTTTTCTTTCTTGTTTAGATCTCTTTTCCGTTCTTAAACGATGTCACAATGTTGATTTCAAGTTTGTCTATGAATTTGTTATCAATGTTTGGATAATCTTTCGGATCTTAGGGCATAATCAAAACTTTGGATCCATATTAAATCTTGATTAATTGTTTTCTAAATTAATTCATGTGTTCTATTTTATGAATTCGAGTGGTTATTCTTAATTGCTTTTTATTTGATTAATAATTAGCATGTCATATTTGTCAGTGCAAAATTTGGAAGAGAAGTACTAACAAAGACGGAAATTCAATTGAGACATAAACGGGTGTATCGAGTCGGGAGACCTACAACTGTTTGTGGGGAGAAATTATATTCATAGATCTTTAGGGAGTTAATAATAGTTGTATTGAGTCGGGAAACCTACATTTATTATTAATCTAATGTTTATATGCCGCCTGGTAGGGGGAATAGACTAACTTAGAAATTGAACCCATAGAATTGCATGAATTGGTTTTGTTAAACATTAATTGGATTTAATATTGAAGAAACTTGTTGAGATTATGTGCCTAAGGTTGCTTCCGTGGTTGTTGAAAATACTTTTATTATTTTTTTTTCGATTTTTTCTTTTGTGAATCGTAAATATTTTTTTCTATTTTTGTAAACATTTTTATTTTTATTTTCGATTCTTCCTTCTTTTGGAAATATATATTTTGTATTGCTTGTTTCTAACATCGTTTTTGTTGAATATGAGACTCAAATCGTTGGAGACACAAGTAGGCCAAATCGCTACTGTAGTGAGAGACCAACATCAAAAGGCAAATTCCCAAGCGATCTTCGGGCGCGTAAGACAACAACCAATCTCCATGTTCCGTCTTTCCTTGTCCTGTCATTGCCGTAAAATAGTATTTTTGCTTATATCGATGATCCTCGATACAGAAGAAAGAGTCCGGGCATTACTAAATAGGGGACTCTAGAAATGCAGCCGGATGTTCTACCAAAGTCTCAGGCGACACATACACTCAACGGCTTTCTGGAAGTGAGGGGGATGGCGCATATTCAAACGAGGGGTTTTCCCACACTGATTTACCAACCTCTGGGGCTTACATCCCTTCCTCCCGACTTGATCCGATAAAATAGTGCAACACCATTCGTCTGATGGATGGTACAAAATATGAGGGCTCAAGGATTTCAACCGACACGGTTTCACAAAAATAATGTTAGAAATCTGAAGTCTGGCTGAAGACGTAAAACTTAGCGCTTTGTGAGAGGCAACCCAAGAGGCGTCGCGACAAACCTCGGGGTTAAAAAAAACTTCACACGATCGTGTGGAGTTCCACACGGGCCATGCGACCCACTGAGACCAGCCACACGGGCAGGCCATGTGATCTGCACACGACCGTGTGGCTGGAGACAGCAACAAAACAAAGGCCACGACCTGGCTACACGGCCCGACCGTGTGAAATGTACACGGGCCGTGTGAACTATCCAGGTAAGTACTCTTTACGCATTCCTCTTTCTTTTGATAATTTCCTCATATGTTCGGGATGAAACATATTTTAAGTTTGGGGGGGTTGTCAAGAATGCATAAACTAGTACTGTTGCATTTTGCATTGCATTTAGGATTGCATGTAGAGCATAAAAATTTGCATTAAAATTTTTCGATTTTTTTTAAATTATAAATTTTTATTTTATTTTTATTTTTAGCATGTTTATTGGTTTAACACGTTTAACTGCTTTTGTGTGTGATTTTAATCAAGATTTTCTAATGAGTACATAGCTTCCATATGATTTTCACTATGAGCATTTAATTTTATGAGATGACATATTTTTGTGATAATGCGATGAGTAGTTGAGGAGATGTCATTTATTTGTTTGGCAATAGCTAAGAAAATTGGGTATTTGAGCATGTTGCGAAAAACAAGCCTGTGAGATTTTTGAGCCTTTAACTGCTTCATGTTATGCAAACTTATTTCTTCTTGAGTGTGTCATTCATGATCGATAGAACTCTAGAACTTACTCTGGTATCTTCATTGAAGCCATGTGTGTGTGCAATTTTTTAAAATAATTTAAGACCATCTTTGTTTAGACTACTTAGCCTAAAAAGTCTATCTATAAACTCATGATTCCCTAGTTAGCCACTTTGAGCCTTAACCTTTTATTGTTAGCCACATTTGATCTTTAAATTTGAAAAAATTGATTTTATCCCTAAAATTTCTTGAGCTTATAGAAAATGAACAAGTTTGGGGGAGATGTGGTGAAAATTCTGGAAAAAAAAAAAAGAGATAGAGTTGGAAAAAGAATGAGGGATGAGAAATATCCAGGTGAATGAAAGAAGAATGAAGCTCAAAAAAGAAAAAAAAAATCTCTGGAAAAAAAGAAAATTGAAGAGCTTGAGGCTAAAGAAAAAGAAAAGAAAGCAAAAAGCCGTAAGAATGAAAAAAGAGAAAAACGGTGGAGTTGAGTTAAAAAGGAAAATATCTTGAAAATATGAGTTTTATGATAAAGTTGGGTTGGTGAATTGCAGGTCTGTGTGCTTAAATTCTATTTATTCAAGTTAAGTCACTTAATCCAAATTTTTCCTACTCTTACCAAAGAGCCTACATTACAACCAATGAAAAGTCCTATTTGATTCTTAAATTATGCACACAAAAGTGGTAGAGATGTTAAGATAATTTGCAAGCCTATGGTAGTTCTACATTCATTGAATTGATTTTGAGCGTAAACACTTACCATGCACTTTGAGAGTTGAGTGATACACTACTACTTGTGAGTCGCGATGTCAAGTATCCAAAAAAGTATTAATTTTGCCAAACTAATTGCATGGTTTACTTGAATATGTAGTCAAATAAAATTGACTGTTTGTAGTGTTCTTGTATGTTCTTTGTACCCCTTGATATTATTTTTCTTAATTTGCTCGAGGACGAGCAACGTTTTAAGTTTGGGGATTTTGATACGTGTAAAATATATGTGTATTTAAGAGCTCAAATTGGTATATAATTGATACATTTTGCATGTATATTTAGTGTGTTTTACTTGATTTCCTTAGAAGGGCATGATACTGCATATTCTTATAATTTTTACAGGAAACGGAGCTTAATTGAAGAGATATCAGTTAGAAGGCCCGGATAGGATTGACGAGTGAAAAGAGAAGATCGAAAAATGAAAAAATCGGACAAAAACTAGTCACACGGATGGACCACGTGGGACCACATGGCCGTGAGACATACCCGTGTGAAGAAGACATGTCCGTGTGAAGTTGGGAGAAAATAGGGGACAAAACCAAGCCGCACAGCCGGACCGTGTGAAGGCCACCTGAACATGTGGAGTGCCCGTGTGAAAGCCACACGGGCCGTGTGATGGGCTGTGGCGGAATTTTGTGTCCTTTTCCCATTCAAACTCTACAAGTGATCTCTCCAAGCACCTATATAAAGAACCCAAGGCTTGCACGAAAATACATACATTCATACACCATACAACACACCAAAATACACAGGAACACAAGATCAAAGGTCTTCTGAGAGAGAAGGGCTAGGTTACGAAGAACACCACAAAGCCTTTCACATCTACGAAAGCACAAGAGCTTTGAAGGCTTGGAAGGAAGATCCATCCTAACAAGAAGGAGTTTTCTTTCTTAGTTTAGATCTCTTGTATGTGCTTAAACGATGTCACAATGTTGATTTCAAGTTTGTCCATGAAATTGTTATCAATGTTTGGCTAATATGTCGGATCTTAAGGCATAATCAAAACTGTGGATTCACGGTAAATCTTGGTTAATTATTTTCTTAATTAATTCATGTGTTCTATTTTAAGAATTCGAGTACTTATTCCTAATTGATTTTTATCTGATCAATAATTAGCATGTCATATTTGTAAGTGCGAAATTCGGAAGAGGAGTTCTAACAAAGATGGAAATCAAATTCAGACATAAACGGGTGTATTGAGTCGGGAGACCTACAACTGTTTATGGGGAGTAATTCAATTCATAAATCTTTTGGGAGTTAATAATAGTTGTATCGAGTCGGGAGACCTACAATTATTATTAATCTAATGTTTATGCACCGCCTTGGAGGGGCAATAGACTAACTTAGAAATTGAACCCATATAATTGCATGAATTGGTTTTGTTAAACATTAATTGGATTTAATATTAAAGAAATATGTTGAGATTATATATCTAAGGTTGCTTCCGTGGTTGCTGAAATTACTTGTGGGGTTTGCAAATTTATTTATTTTTCTTTTCAATTTTTGATTTTTATCAATGTTGTAAAAATCGGCTTGTGGCGGCCGCCAGGCGCCGACTAGCGCTAGCGCCCTAGGCCGACCCGATTTTCCGAAAATCGGCCAAAAAATCGTCCTGGGGCAAAAATCGGCCCTAGGCACCCGCTAAAGCGGGCTAAAGCGGCCTAGTGAGGCGCCAGCGAAAAAATCGAAACAAATCGGGAAAAAATCGGTCAGCGGTCTAGGCGGAATAAATCGGCCAAAAATCGGAAAAATCGCCAAAATACAAAAAAATAAAAAAATAAGAAAAACTTGGGCTTTTCTAGGCGCCCGATCTAGGCGCCTAGCGCCCGCTAGGCGCCTAGCGGCGCTAGCGCCTGATTCTTGCGCCCGATCGGCGCCTAGCGATTTCGCAACCTTGATTTTTATAATTCTGGATATTCGGCCGCTTCAATAAAACTGGAATACGATGTTATTATTGCGTAAGTGTTTCGTAGTCAACCCCGGAGGAATACAACCTTGTTTGTCATTATCCTATAAACTACATTGTACACTTGCAGTTGTAAGATCCAAATATTTTTGGCAAACAACAATCGATTCTGGATGCTCGAAATATGTAAAATGCATAAAATCACACATTTAAAATGTAAACTAGATCTTTGATGCAACATTATTCATGAATATTAATTTAAAATGCTCGAGTAATTAAGAAAGATTGGGTCGTCACACTGGTGTTCGAGCTTATTCGAACTAGTTTTTTCATGTTAATGGTTTTCAAATCTAGTATATACCCAACCCCAAATTAACTACGATATTGAAATGAATAAAAGATGAGCTAGAGAACAAAATGCTTACATTGTTTCGAGATTTCGATCTAAAAAAATGGGTGGCCGGAAAATATTGTGCTAGAATAGAAAGTGTGAGAGAGAAAGATAACCTAATGTAATATGCTTAAAGTATATTAATGTCATTTGCTTGGCCATGTTGTCTTTAGTACTCACCATTACTTTTTAAATTTTCAAGATCTTGATGAATTGCGAGATGCAAAATATCATCACATTCTTCATCAAACATTACATCAAGAAATCGAGAACCGCCCTGATTCTTGATTTTTCTTGATGTATTCTATTAGCTATCCTCAAGGTATCATCCGCAGTCCACCTTCTACCCAAAATAGACTCCAAATTGGACATGTGGACAGTTTCTGTTGTATTTATGGCCCATTTGTGTGGCCCAGATCCAATAATTAATCGGTCCAAAATTGCAGCCCAGAAAAAGCTTCCTATCCCAAGACCATTACCCATCTTACTCGGATCCCTCTATTTGGGTTGTGGCACCCGTTTCCTAAATCTGCAGATCCTCTTAGTTTTAATCTCGATCGTCCATGATGCTGGCCTAATCGGAGCCGCTCATTGTTGCTTTATAAACCCAACCCCCAAAACCCTAAGTCATAATCTCAGTATTTTGTCTCTCTCATCTCTCTCAAACTCTCTGTAACTTTTCTCTCTCTTGTTCTTCAATCTCGATCTCTACATCTCCAACTTCTGGTTGTGTTTCTGAGTAAATCGAGTGTGGGATACATAAATCTGAGTGTTATTGTGTTATCCCACCACTCCTAGGTGTATTTAACCTGTTCTTTGTGAGGTTAGGGTTTCTGGGGTTGAGTGTTGCTTTGATCTAGGGTTTCTAGGTTCATCTTTGGGGTTTGAGAGGTATTTTCTGTGGCGTGGCTTTTGTGGCTTCCACTTGGTACTCTGGGTTGATTCTTTATGACACTGTTGCTTGGGTTCTAGTCTCTGAGCCGAAGTAATTTCAATACTTCGAGTTTTGGTTGTTGCCTTTTATATTCTTTATCTTCTTTACAGTTCTTGTAATTTTCATTGTATTTTACATTTTGTACTTTGAGTCTAGAGTTGTTTTTTATTATAGGCTATTGAGTATGTATTTGTTATTCGGTACTTTGTGTATCGATCTATTTTGAGGCAGATAAATACCCAACAGTGGTATCAGAGCACCTATATGCTTCTTGGTGGGTTGGTGCTTCTGGTTCTGGTGGAATGTTGGTGATTCTTGGCTCCTGGTGATCTCTGTAATTGGTGTGATACCCAGGACTTGCTCCTGGTTGTAAGGATTATTTTCTTCCCTATCTCTCTCTTTTACTTTCAGTAAGTAGTAGTTTTAGTGAAACCCTAAGCATCAAGCCTCTTGACCCTGTGCCACGAGCGTAGTGGAATCCTGAGGTGCGAGGGGGATCCACCTTAGTTGCTTTAATTTCATTTATGTTGATCTACTATTTTACTTGGACTCTATGTGGTACATTGTTGCTTTGTGTTAGACTCTGTGTGGTCCTTGCCTGCTTCCTGTTCATTTTATTGTTGCTTTGTTAGGACTCTGTGTGGTCCACCTTGTGTTTCTTCTATTGATTTGTTCCTTGTGATCTTGGTGTACTTCTTGTGTACTTTGTGAACTACCTGTGTCTTATCTCTGTGATATATTCTTTCTTATATTTGTGATAATGACTGGTGTTTCTGGCTATCACATGGAACCCTTCAGTGGGAAAACTGATTTTTTTATTTGGCAACAAAAAATGAAGGGTATTTTGATTCAAAAAAATTATTTTGAAGTTGTTGAGCAAAAGTATACTGATAAAAATACTGCTGAAATCAAACCCGAACTTGATGAGTTTGCTTATTCATCCACTATCCTAAATCTTTCTGATTCTATGTTGAGAAAAGTTGATATGTTATCTAGTGCCAAGGATTTCTGGAACAAATTGGAAGAACTCTTTACTGAAACTTCATTACCTTCCAAACTATTTCTACTTGAAATATTTTTCAGATTCAAACTTGATTTGACTAAGGATATGGATGAAAACCTTGATGTTTTTACAAAACCGGTACAAGATATCAAGTTGACTGGTGATAAAAACATTGATGATTATACTCTTATTGTCTTGCGGAATGCTATTCCTGATTCTTATGATGATGTTAAGTCTGCCATTAAGTACGGTAGAGATTCTATTACCCTTGATACTGTGATTAATGGCCTTAAGAGTAAGGAATTAGATCTGAAAATATCCAAGGTGAATGAACATGGGTCAGGGAAAGTGATGTATGTTAGGGGTAAAAATCAGGACAAAGGGAATGGGGATAACAATAACAATAAATCAGGTAGCTAGAAAGAGAAGCAAAAGTATGGGGAGGTCTAATTCTAGACCTATGAATAACAGGAAATGCTATAACTATGGTGATCATGGTCACTACATTAAAGAGTTTACTAAACCCAGGAATAACCAGAACAACAATCAAAACAATAACGATAATAATAAAAACCAAGCAATAACTCTGTGAACTTGACTACTTCTAATGATCATATGGGTGGTGTGTTTATGGTGCATGAATTGCCTGATTCTGTGAATTATGTTCTTCAAATGCTTTCAGTGATTATGAATGGCTAATTGATTCTGCATGAACATTCCATATGACACCTTTTAAACACCTGTTTAATACTTATGCTTCAATGCAAAGTGGATCTGTTTCCATGGCTAATGATAAAAAGTGTCAAGTTCTTTGTGTGGGTACTATGTGCTTGAAACTTGAAACTGGTTATGTTTTGACACTCAATCATGTGAGACATGTTCCCAATTTATCCAATAATTTGATATTTTGTGCTATGCTTGAACATGATGGCTAATGAGGGAATATGGGGGAAGGGTGTTATGAAAATCGTGAGTGGTTCTATGATAGTTGGTAAAGCTGAAAAGAACAGAAACCTTTATATTTTGCATGCTAAACATGATTCTTCTGTGCCTAATTCTGTGAATAAAGTTGCTAATCCTATGTCAAATGATTTGACTGATTTATGGCATAAAAGACTTGGTCATATTAACTCTAAAGGGCTTGATATTCTACAGAATAAGGGTTGTTTTGGTAAAAACAAACTTGATGCTTTGTCTTTTTATGAATCATGTGTGTATCGAAAACATCAAAGGGTTAAGTTCCCCTCCTCTACTAATCCCAAATCATCTGCTAGTTCTGAATTACTTGAATACTTGCATGATGATGTTTGGGGTCCCTCATCTGTGCCTACTCATGGTGGAAATAGATATTTCTTATCCATAATTGATGATTATTTCAGGAAAGTTTGGGTGTTTTTAATGAAGAATAAATCTGATGTTTTTGATTAGTTTAAAACTTGGAAACTCTTATTGAAAACCAAACTGGCAAAAAAAATAAAAGTTTTAAGAACTGATAATGGCCTGGAATTTTGCAATTAATTGATGGATAATCTTTGTATGAGTTTGGTATAAAAAGGCACAAGTCTGTGCCTTATTCACCTCAGCAAAATGGTGTTGCTAAGAGGATGAATAGAACACTTTTAGAAAGGGTGAGGATCATGCTTGCTACCTCTGGACTTTCTAAAAGAGTTTGGGAGAAGCTCTAGTCACAACAACCTATTTAATCAATAGGTCTCCCTCAGTCCCCTTATAAGGGAAATACCCTGAAGAGGTTTGGATTGGAAAACCTGTGTATTTTTCTAACTTGAAATGTTTTGGACGCAGTGCATTTGTACATCAAAAGACTGACAAATTGGAACCAAGGTCTATAAAATGTATTTTCCTTGGCTACCCTGAAGGGGTTAAAGGTTATAGACTTTGGAATAGAGGAGAATATGGTTTTAAAACTATAATTAGTAGGGATGTTTTATTCAATGAAATTGAATTCCTTTGCCTTGTGCATCCTACTCCTCAAACTGTTTCTGAAAGTGAAAATACCCCAACTGAGGTGGAGCTTTCTAATTTGTCTCCTAATGTTGATTTGCCTGCTGATTCGCCTATAAATGATGATTTGCCTGATAATGTGAATGATCATGATGTGCATATTAATGATGATACTCAGCATGATAATGTGCATGATATGCATAATGAATTTCCTGATGTTAACATTGATAATGAACCTGTTAATGACACTCATGATGATTTGAATGATTATGTGTTAACTAGGGATAGAACTATGAGGCATGTTATAATCCCAAACATGCTGATTTTCACATGATATCTTATGTGTTTTCTGTGTTTGAATCTATTGATGGCTCTGAGCCTAAAACCTTCTCTGAAGCTATGAATTATGTTGAATCTACTAAGTGGCTGAGTGTTATGCATGATGAAATGACTTCTTTGCATGTTAATAACACATGGATTCTTGTTCCAAAACCCCCTAACTGCTCTGTGGTTGGTTGTAAATGGTTATATAAGGTTAAACAAGAATCTGAGGGTATTAGATTTAAAGCAAGATTAGTTGCTAAGGGTTTTACTCAGAAGAAAGGGATTGATTACACATAAATATTTGCTTACATTGTTAAAGTTGTCACTGTGAGAATTATGCTTGCTCTTTTACACAATTGATTAGGAATTGAAACAGTTGGATATTAAAACTGCTTTTTTACATGGTGACTTGTATGATTTTTTTTATGAAACAACCTGAGGGTTTTGAGGACAAATCCAAGCCCAATCATGTCTGTTTACTTCAAAAATCTTTGTATGGCCTTAAACAATCTCAAAGACAGTGAACAAAAATATTGATCAGTGCATGCTTAATTTAAAGTTTTGTAAAAGTCAATTTGATCATTGTCTTTACTTTAAACTTGATGCTAATACTCCTATGTTCTTACTGTTATATGTTGATGACATGTTGCTTGTTGGACCTTGTATCGAAGCTATTGATCATGTTAGAAATTATCTAAGTGCAAATTTGACATAAAATACTTGGGTGATGCTAAAAAGATTTTGGGAATGAACATTGACAAAGACACATCTAAATCTGTCATTTATTTGCATCAGTCCTCATATATAGAAAAGATTTTATAAAATTTTCTATGTCTAATGCTAAATCTGTGAATGTTCCTCTTGCTTCTCATTTTCTGTTAATTAAGGAACAGTCCCCTAAGACTGGACGTGAAATGTGTGCTATGCAAAACATTCCTTATGCAAATGCAATTGGATCTGTTATGTACTTAATGGTGAGCACTAGGCATGATATTACCTATGTTGTTTCTTGTTTGAGTAGATATATGTCTAATCCTGATATGGTGCATTGGAATACTGTTAAATAGCTGTTGAGATATATGAGGCATTCCACTAATTATAGCTTGTGTTTTTTCTAAATGTGAATTTGGTATCATTTTGAAATGATATGTTGATTCAAATTATGTTAATGATAAAGACAACGAAAAATCAACAACTTCCTATGTTTTTACACTTTGTGGTTCTTGTATAAGTTGGAAATCCCAACTGCAACATATTGTGGCTCTGTCTATAACATAATCAGAATATGTTGCTGTTACTGAAGCTTTAAAAGAAGCCTTGTGGCTTAAAGGTCTTGTTTCTAAAATTGGTTTTCTAAAACAAAAGGTGGTGGTATTTTTTGACTCTCAATCTGGTATTCAACTTTGCAATAACCCAGTTTTTCATGATAGAACCATACATATTGATGTACATTTTCATTTCATAAGAGATATTGTTTCAAAAGGTTTGGTTAATCTTGAAAAAGTGGCCTCTGAGTATAATAAAGTTGATATTGGATCTAAGTGTCTACCCTTATCAAAGTTCAAAACATGTTTAAAAATCCTTAATTTTGACATTGGTGATTAGTTACCCTTATGTTGTATTTAACAGTTACTGTGTGTTTCTGTTGGATCCAAAACTATTGAGTTAATGTTTGCTTTGTGCTTATGTTAATTCAATGGGGGAATTTAACTTGTTGTATGCTTGTTAAAGTCGTTATCCAGTTACAGTTAGCTTTAGTGCTTCTGTAACACAAGTCCTTCTTGACTTAAATGCTGAGGAGGCAATCGGCGATGACTGGTAACCTTTATTGTCTAAGTGCATCACAGTGTGCCAAGGTGGAAATTGTTTGTATTTATGGCCCATTCGTGTGGCCCAGATCTAATAATTAATCGGCCCAAAATTGCAGCCCAGAAAAAGCCTCCTATCTTAAGCCCATTACCCATGTAACTCGGATTTCTCCATTTGGGTTGCGGCACCCGTTTCTTAAGTCTGCGAATCCTCTTGGTTTTAATCTCGGCCATCCATGATGCTGGCCTAATCTGAGCCGATCATTGTTGCTTTATAAACCCAACCCCCGAAACCCTAATTCATAATCTCAATGTTTTTTCTCTCTCATCTCTCCCGAACTCTCTATGTTTTTGTTCAGCACTTTGTGTATCGATCTATTTTGAGGCAGATAGATACCCAAAAGTTTCTTCAACTTGTTCATCATCATCTGGACCACCATCTTCCATTTAATAGACGAAACAATGTTTTCGATGAATTGATGCTGGTGATTGTCCGAATATAAGTTGAGAAACTTAATGATGTCCTATTCTGCCACATAAATCTCTTGCTGCGTCACTTTAGCATGAGCCATTTTTTGAGATTGAATGTGGAAGGCTTAGCTTAAATTGAATAAATACGATATTAAGTGTTTGTTGATATTAAAATTATAGAAAGAGAAGTTCTAATTTGAGAGGGATTATGAATTTTGGTTCTATCACAATTTAGAGTATAGTCATTTTCTTTTCCTTGGTGATGTTTTATAATCTCGTTCTTTTTGATTTATATATATCTTGATTCTTGGGAATAATAAGAAAAGGATATAAAAGATAAACACAAAAACTCATGTCAGACCGTCTAACGGGTAGTGATACATCAAACTCTTCCTAGTGATTTTTGTGATTTTCGCCCGCTAGTGGTAGTTTAGTGGCATTTTTGTAATTTCCGCCCGACTAGTGGCAATTTTGTAATTTTCAACGTGACTTTTTAATTTTCAACGGGCATTTGATACATCAAACTCTTCCCTCTTTCACTGAACTGTCCATTCTTTGCATGTGACTTCTCATTTCTCAGTCATCACATTTCATTGCACAAAACTCTTGTATTACACATAACTCTTTTCGAATCGGGCGTTGGTGCATGAAGTTTTCGAAGATCTTGTAGCATTTTCGTTAGAGTTTATTTGAAGATCACAGTTCGGTTTGCGGTTTCGAAGTTCATGTTGGTTTCAAAACAACAGAGATTGTTCGTGTTCAGTCAATAAGGTAATATTTGCTTCATGCTAGGGTTTTTAAGATTTCTGCACTTTGAAAAAGGTAGTTTTGGCGAGTTTTAATGTCTAGGGTTTAAAGTTTTGTGATGATTTGTTTGATATTTCGAATTCGAAACACTAATTTCTGGTTTTTGGTAGGTTTTTTGTCATTTCTATTGTTTATGTGTTTTTGTTTACTTCAATGATATTGTTACTGAACATTTAAGTTATCCAAACATTTTCTGTGTTTCCTAATCTTTTTTTAAATGTATTAGTAGTTTGTTCATATAGTATTAGTTGTTATCATGTAAAGTATTAGCAATGATGTCTCTGTTTTCGTCTGGTGTCAAGTTTTTAGCCCTATTTTTTATGTTGGTGGTTTTTTGTATTTTGTATTACTTGTTACTCTCAATCGTATTAGTTGTTACACTGAAAAGTATTAGTCCAAAACCATAGGTTCCTGCTCTGTAGATGTTTTTGTGCTGCTAATTATTTCTGTTGTTTCTTTTAAATGTATTAGTAGTTAATTTGAATAGTATTTGTGTATATTATGTAAAGTGTTAGTTATGATTTCTCTGTTTTTATGTTGGTGGTGTTTGACATTTTGTATTATTACTTACTCTCAATGATGTCTGGTGTCAAGTTTTTAGCCGTGTTTTTATGTTGGTGGTTTTTTGTATTTTGTATTACTTGTTACTCTCAATTGTATCCGTTGTTACACTGAAAAGTATTAGTTCAAAACCATAGGTTCCTAGATGTTTTTGTGCTGTTGTTCTGTTGTTTCTTTTAAATGTATTAGTAGTTAGTTTGAATAGTATTAGTGTATATTATGTAAAGTGTTAGTAATTATTTCTCTGTTTTTATATCGTTGGTGTTTGGCATTTTGTATTACTACTTACTCTCAATAGTATTAGTTGTTACACCTAAAAGTATTAGTCCTCAATAGTGCTAGTTTTTACCCCGTAAATTATTAGTTATTGATTTACTCGTGGTGTTTATGTTGGTGGTGTGTGCGAATAAAATGGTGTGTACTAAGAACCCGACGAAGAGGTCAAAAAGGATGAACATGATTATATCCCCCGTTGGCTTTGGTTCCATACGTGGACCGATCCTCCTTTAGTGAGGAATATATTCCACCAAAGAACCAAGAAGAAAGAGAAAATGTTGCGAGTGAAAAGAAAAAGAGATAAAATGTACTATACTCTTTTAACAAGATTTAGTGTCGCAATGTAAAGTATAAGAACTAACTTTCTTTTTTTACATTTTTCGCAGTTGATTTTGTCACACAATGTGACCACGTGTCCGTGTGTGAAGTGGTATCCAAGCCGATCACAGCCTTGAAAAAGAGAGATGTTGAAGCCATTGGTTTTGGAGGGCTATTAAAGATGGCTGGGGTGAATGCAATCCTCACAAAAATGCTGAGGTGGTTAATTAGCAACTTCAATGGTACAAGCCAGCTTCTTAGGATAGATCAAAATAGGAGTTTTGTGGTGTCGGTGGATGATATTTGTGACTGTTTCTTTCTGCCAAGGAATGAAGGTTGCGACATTTTAAGAAATAATGAGTGTTTAGCTCTAATGACTGATTGGAACGATAGGTACATGTTTAAGGAAGAAGTTAGTTTGAAGTCTTTTAGGTCTGTGATGGAGAGTATGGTAGACGGCGGTGATGATTTTAAACGTTTTTTGTTTTAATTTCATTGTCTTCATTCTTAACAACAAGTGCCAACAGGAACGTGGACTTTGGTGTTTTAAGGTCAGTTGTTGAGGTTGAAAAAATAAACCAGTTGGATTAGTGCACACATGTTCTGAATAGGCTGTGTGTTGTCGTGAACAAGTATAAATTGGGAAATGTTAAGAATGTCAGCGGTTGCGTTTTGGTTCCGCAAATCTTGTATTTTCATCGGTTGAAAGGCAAGGTCATGCGGAACCCACAACCCTACCATTGATACAACATTGGAATACCGAGAGAATCAAGAACAAGGTGTTATGGAAGAAATTGCGGCGAGGGTATTTAGATAGGAGAGTTTTACATGACATATCCCGTGTATCTCGTAGGAAAGTAGCGTGAGGCAGAAAAAAATCATGCCAAAGGAAATATTGGTAAGGAAGAAGAGCGAGTGTAAGATGGGCTGGACGGGAAGAAAGGTGAGACAGAGGAGAGAAAGAAACATGAGAAGGATGATGATAGCAAAGGATCGTGAGTTGATCGAATGATCAAGTACAAGTCCAAAGGGAGAGATGGTGGATGAGGAGATCCACAAATTGGCGAAGGATGTAAGATAAATGTTGTTATATGTATTATTATTTACTGCAAAACTATTAGTAGTTTTCTAATGATTTTTGCTATTTTGTTTTGCAGGAAATGTCTGAGTTATTCATGTTGCTGAGGAGGGACATGAATGTTGTATTTCATGCGCACATGGAAAGGGTCGGGAAAGTGCAGACATTCACCACCAAAAAGAAACTTCATTGTCTCCATTTCTTGAGTTGTCAGAGATCAAGAGTTTTTTTCAAGTGCCAAGCATGAATATGTTGATGAGGTTGTTAGGAAATTTGAAGAATGAAGAGATTCATTGACCCTTCCATGCCCCACTTTGAGATTCTGACCCCGGAAGAGGATGTTATACCTGGGGTGAATAAAGAGGCCCCTGTTGTGCATGATGATGTAATACCTGAGGAGAAGGAAGAGGTGGATGATGATAAGGAAGAGATGGAGGATGATAAGGATGATAAGATTTGGAGGATGCTAAGGAAGCTTTGGAGGATGAAAACAAAGAAATTCCTGTGAATCAAGATGCCATTGATGATTGTGTTGCATCCCTTGAGAAGAATGATGAAGAGGAGAAGACTGAGAAGGATTTAGTAGCGTTCTTTGAATCGGGGTATTAGTTGTTGCACCGTAATGTATTAGTTTTTACACTATAATGTATTAGTTGTTATTCTATTAGGTATTAGTTGTTGCACATTAATGTATTAGTTTTTACACTATAATGTATTAGTTGTTATACTATTAGGCATTAGTTGTTGCAATGTAATGTATTAGATGTTACATACTAAAGTATTAGTTATTGTGATACTGGAAGGTATTAGTTAGTTGATACTAATAGTTTGCCATTGTTTTGTGGAAACAGTTGAACGGTGGCCCATCCATGAGAAGAAACCTTTCAGGTGTTCATTTATGAAAAACACAGCAAGAATTTTACTGGTGTTGTGTTGTCAAGGAAGCAAAAGGATGTGGTTGACTACTGTTTCTTCAAACACAAAAGAAAGAAAGAGTAAGTAACGTTTCAACCGACAGTTTTGATTATGTTATTTGAATAATAGTTTTTTTCATTATTAACTTATGTAAGTTATTTTTTTCAGTCGAGATGAACAAATTTTTCACATGCTGGTGTTTCTTACGTGTCGCTGGCTGATATGCACACGTTGAATGATGAAAGTTTGATCTACTTCAGTATAATTGATGCATGGGCATTGCCCCTCAATAGAAGAACTGTGGATGCAAATAGGATGAAATGCTTTTATTTCTATGCTCAGGATTCTGTAAGCAAACAATGTTGATGTTTTTTTTATGTATTATCATGCTCTACATTAAGTAATGGTATGTTTTATATTGTATTTTATTTTCAACAGTTATACATAGGAAACATTGTTGAAGAAATCACTGGCAGAGATTGGGAAAAAATTTGAGAGATTGTTGGATTCACTGGATGAGAGCAGTAAGTGTGACGGACTTGAGTGGGTTTGACTTGGTAAGAAATCATTTTTATTTCTAATGTATTAGCTATTATATTGTAAAATATTAGTTGTTACACTGCAATGTATTAGCTATTATATTGTAAAGTATTAGTTGTTATACTGGTAGGTATTAGTTGTTACACTTAAATGTATTATCTAATATTTTTTTTGTTGAAACTGTAGATTTTTTTCCCAATTTGCTTCAAAGGCCATTTTGTGGTTGTTGTCATCAATTTTGATGCTGGCAAGGTGCAATATCTGGATAATTTGGTCTATCATGAGGCTGCTATGGAAAAGTACAAGAAGTTTGGGACTGTTGTGGTAAACTATTTTTTCTTATGGTTTTTTCACTTGATCCAAAGAAATAATTAGTTAATATTCTTATGGTTTTTTTCACTTGATCCGACAAAAATATTTTTTTCGCTTTGGTTTTAAAGAACTAAGTCATCCACAAGCCGGGAGGTTGAGCATTTTCCCTGGGAAAATGTTCCTTCACCGAGCAAGGCCTCGCGTGGATTGTGCGTATTTTTAACGCACCACATGGAAAATTTTATTGAGCAAGTCTACTCAAAGCCAGATTTGAAATTGGTATGATTCTTGTTGAAACAAATATTTCTTATATTGATCCTTTCCTGTATGATTTTTTTTCATGCCTTTCTTTTTTGTGTTTATTTTTTTAGCGCAATGTACGGCATGCTTTAAGAGCATCATTCTGTTCTAGAATTCTGTTGAACATGTTGAATGAGAAACGATTTCAACTTGAGAAAGACGTTCTTGAATTTGTGAGAGTGCTGAAGTAGCTTGAAAAATTATTATCAAGTATTAATCGGGACTAATACATTGTAATGTATCTACTTGATTTCATTCGTTCCTAGAATTCTTGGTCTGCACAGTGGACTAATACATTGTAATGTATTTAACGATACATTTCTTATTTGTATGATATTTTTTTAACGTATCTCATTTTTTTTGTTCTAGGATTATTTATTATTGAAACTTAATGCATTCTAAAAACATTCCCAACCTATAATAATTGTTCTAGGATTGTTTATTCTTTTAACTTAATGCATTGTAAAAACATACCAACCTATCATTCTTGCAATCGCTTGTAAAAAGCCCTCAGCAAGTAGAATGCATAAAAACATTACTCGTTTATGTTAATACTTTTATGTTTCACATCTAATACTTCTCAAACAACTAATACATTTATTGAGCAATTTTTTTTTCTAAACAAACACATGAAAAAACATACATATAATTTCAAGTTTCAATAATAATAATTTCAACTTTCAATACTAATTGCGATTAATTGTACTTAATAATCCCTAATACTAAACCATCTACTTACTAACAAACAACGCTAAGCTAATACTTTTACATTACATCATAATACATTTACACGTAACTAGTAATACTTGGCTAAAATATTCAAATTGTTTTTTTGTAACATTCAAAAATCCAGTCAGAAAGCAATCCACTGTACCAACCATCCTCTAAAACACAAACACCCAACAATCTTCAGAACTCAGTAGACATAAACACATTATGTTAACAAAACATATCACAGAAACAAATAAAGTTGACTTCAGGTTCAATATAATCTTACTTGATAATAATATTTCAAGCTCTTCCAGCGCTCTCACAAATTCAAGAACATCTTTCTCAAGTCGAACTCGTTTCTCATTCAATGGGTTCTACATAATTTTAGAACAGAAAGATGCCCTTAAACACGCCTGCGTACATTGCCTACAAAAATACACAAAAACAGGCATGAAAAAATCATACAGAAAGGATCAATATAAGAAATATTTGTTTCAAGAATCATACCAATTTCAAATATGGCTTTGAGTAGACTTGCCCGAATAAAATTTTCAATGTGGTGCATTAAAAATACACCACAATCCACGTTGCTCGCGAGGCCTTGCCACCGGTGAAAACATTTTCCCGGGAAAACGCCAACCTCCTGGGCTCGGGATGACTTAGTTCTTTCGCGACGTAAAAATTATTTTGCTGGATCAATTGAAAAAACCATAAGAATATTAACTAATTATTTTGTTTGGATCAAGTGAAAAAACCATAAGAAACAATAGTTTACCACAATGATCCCAAGCTTGTACTTTTCCACAAAATTTCACGCGACCAAATTGTCAGATATTACACTCACAAAGATCAAAATTCCGCGACAACAGCCACAAAATGGCCTTTGAAGCAAATTGGAAAAAAATCTACGGTTTCAACAAAAAAAAGAATATTAGCTAATACATTTAAGTGTAAATAACTAATACCTACCAAAGATAACAACTAATACTTTACAATATAATAGTTAATACATTTGCGGTGTAACAACTAAAACATTGCGAGTGTAACAACTAACACTTTTTACAATATAATAGCTAATACATTAGAAATAAAAATGATTTCTTAACAAGTCAAACCCACTCAAGTCCATCACACTTACTGCTCTCATCCAATGAATCCAACAATCTCTCTAATTTTTTTCCCCAATCTCTGCCAGTGATTTCTTCAACAATGTTTCCTATGTATAACTGTTGAAAATAAAACACAATAATAAACATACCATTACTTAATGTAGAGCATGCCAATACATAAAAAAAACAAAAAAACAACATTGTTTGCTTACTGAATGCTGAGCATAGAAATAAAAGCATTTCCTCCTCTTTGCATCTACAGGTCTTCTATTGAGGAGCGATGCCCATGCATCAATTATACTGATGTGGATCAAACTTTCATCGCTCAACATGTGCATATCACCAAATGGCACGTATGAACACCAACATGTGCAAAAAATTGGTTCATCACGATCAAGAAAATAACTTACATCGCTTAATAATGAAAAAATATTATTCAAATAACATAATCAAAACTTTGGTAGTTGAAACATTACTTAATCTTTCTTTCTTTTGTGAATGAAGAAAGCGGTAATTGACCACATCCTTTGGCCGTTGACAACCTGACACCAATATAATTCTTCTTTGTGTTTTCTTCATCA